>JANWGL010002380.1:566-18204 GCA_025200755.1 Ceratobasidium sp. C01 | reverse complement strand
CAGTGGGGCGCATACACCCAGTCTCCTGCGCGTCATCGGCTCTCCGCTCCGCTATCGTTCTTCCTGTTGCTCCCCTCCTGCTCTGCCCTCTGACGCTGACTCCACCGCCCAGACTCGGTCGGTTCGCTATCGTGCGATGCGAGCTAGTCCAGGTCGTCGTCACGGTGCAGATCCGTCACGTGCACCGTATCAATTACGCATTTCGACCCCGATCGGCTCGCGTACCGGCGCTGCATACACCCATCTCTGAACTGTCTTTCATTCTTTCGCCCCTTATCATACCTACTCTGGCCTGGATCCGCGCCTGTATCAGACCTGTCGGTCCCCTGCATCCTCAGCTGGTGCGCTGCTCGCGCAGTTCCCTTGTTCTTCTCTTGTTCCCTGCTTCTCGCCTGGCCGGCAACCTGTCTGCATATAGTGCTTCTCACTTCTCGCGCCCATGCCCGATGCCAGCCCGATGCCCGCTCCTGTGCTCGGCTCGCCGCAACCCCCGTCGTCTGTTCACCTAATCAGCCCCGTTACGCCTCCCTAGCTGTACGCCTCTGCTCGCCCGCTCAGGCGCGCTCCACATGTCAGCATGGCACCACGACATCCATGACACACTCCGAGCTACGCAATAGCTTCCCATTCGGAATTAAACTGTTCGGGCTGCGCTCAGGCGTCCATGCGAGAGTAAGGTCCTGTGCTATTCCTGCCGATCCTGGTCGGGCTCATTGTGTGTAAATGCCGGCACCGGGCACTCTGTTCTGTGCGACACGTCCCGAGTCAAGTCGCACAATCCGCTGAGTGTTTTGCTTCATTGGCTCGCCTAAACACGTCGGACAGTAGCTCTCATAAGCGCGTCTTTTGTGCTGTGCGGTCTAGTTCGCCACAACTCGGTCCGTGATATGTCGTATTCGCATCCTGCTCCTCTCTTTATCTTGTCATACTACTTCATTTCGCATGATGTTCATTAATTTAGTATTTTACGTCTCCTGCAATCCATGATGATACCCGAAGCGCGCCAGCACAGCCATCAAAAAGCGTCATTGCCACCTAAACTTCGTCCTCCCACCTCCCACGAGTCCCTCTTACCGCTCTCGGTTTTAGACTCGACAATTTTTCACGGACCTCACCGATGATCACATATCGAACAAACGACCTACGGGAAACCTTATCTCGTTCACGCCCGTTTCTTTCGTTTGAATTTCCGACTATTTTTGTAGCTTTCTTGTGGCTCATCAACTTCCAAGACAACCTACGCGCCTTCGACGCACCGACCGTAACCCGTGCCGAAAGAGCTACCGACCATCGATACGTCCGTGCGAATGCCAGCCAGCCGCTCAAGCATTCCTTCCATTCCGTCACACTTAAACTTCATTTTTATCGATTTACATTACACCTGGCCACACACATCTTCCCTCTTCTTCCTCTTTCACAGTCCCACCCGACGAGAGAACGCCTAAACGCGACTGATCCAGATTATCTTACAACATCGATGCCTCGCCGCCGCGCTTGAGTTTTTGATCCCCGTGAGCTTGAGAGTCTTTCGGCCGACGAGTAGGTTGGGGGTTAGTCATTGTAAGTAATTAGGCTTTTACCCTGCATTTATATTTGAGCTACATGCGTGCGTGCGTAAGTGCGCGCGTTCTGTCCCTGGATAGACTTTACGGCCGAATGCATGTAAAGTGCGTACGATCCCCCGCATTTCAGTGCGCGTGTGTGTCTTCGATGACACATGTTACACGTTTCCGTTCCTAATACGTCTTTATCAAACATATCTCACGCATCACATCTTATCTATGCTCAGGTTTGTCAACCTCAACCCTTTCGAGTCGATTAAACTTTACGGCCGCTAATTTACATCCTCGAGGCCCATTATTTCACAGAACGCTTGGCATTCGAATTGGTATATCTCTCGCTCGCTCGCTACAGCCTGTACCTTTCCCGGCGGATAACGTTCTATCCTAGAATTAACCTCCACCGAACTCGTACTCTCGACTCGCAAAGCTCCGTAGGCCATACAATATCCTGCGTTCCGTGCTCCGTGTGCTCCGTCCCGTCCTATCCGACCTAGCGCTTCCTCATTCAACGAACCAAGACTCTTATCTCCTACACTCGCTCAATCCGCAACCGGCGTCTGCCCAAAGCCCAAACCGCGAGCACGTGCGACCCCGCCTCAACCCCCTGCCCCCTCAACCCCTATCCCCCTCTAAGCTCAGCATCGTCATCTCACCTCTACCTGTGACGTCCTCCCACTTCCCCACCTTCTTAATACTTCCCTTCCTTCCCTCGACCTCTCGGATAGGAGTCGACGTCGAATCTCGAATCTCGCACTTCCACCTCTGTACACTCTCGAGTATTTTTGCCTACCAATAGGCGTAGCGCCCGAACCCCACGTTCCGCGCCCAATCCGCTTTTGCGACCTCGACCAGAGATATCAACCCACCAGCTCGAACAAGGAACTAGCACGCACAGCTGCTTTCTTTCCCCGCACTAGGACGCCTCGAGGCTAGGACGTGCGGACCGTAAATTCACGGGACGCACTTGTGTTTCTATGTATGGGCACGGATCGACGGACGGACGGATATCGGGTCGCTCGTATTGGGGTTGCGTATTACGGCGTAGAGGGCGAGGTCTTAGGTTGGATGAATGGGGGTGCCTAGGTTCGGCGTGAATGAGGGTGCGCGATTCGGATGGAGGTCCCGTGTGCCGTATTGTGGCGCGAATGTTTGCGGGGGGTTGGGGTTGGGTTGGGTTGGGTTGGATGTATGCGCGTCTATGGGCTATGTAGGAAGGATACCGTCATGAGAAGAGAAGGAGGTGCGTTGGCTGTTCTGTCTTCTGTATATCTCATGCTGTGCGTTGGGTGGGTGTTGCGTACGGTGTGTGCTGGTGTTGCGTATGCGATGCATGCGCGGGTAATGCCGGGGGCGTGTTTTGGTGGACGGTATACAGACGGTGGTCGAATTTTGGGTTTAGGGTTTCATCTCAGAAAGAAGTGGTGTATATTGCGCTGCGACGGTGAACGCTTTGTTCGTGGCGAAAGGCGGTTGGACGCTGTGTTCAAGGAGACGGATGGTGGGCTAGCGGAGTTGAAGATCGCTGCTGGTGGTGGTGGTGGATGATGAAAGACATAGCGGCCGTGCGTGTTGGAGTCCACGCCTTTGTAGACTTCATTGTCGTTATCGCCCTCTCCGCTCCGCTCTCACCCCAATTTTCTTGGCCTTGGCTTGCATTCGTCGCGTGTCTGTGCATCTCAACCCTGTGCATACAAGCTCCCCTCCCCACACAACGTACATCGCTACAATAATACACCGGTCCCTGCGTAACGAAGAATCACTTCGGCTATCGAACACTTCACATAGAGTCTAGAGCAGAACACTTCGACGATCGACTGAAAAAAGCGCACACGATCATCCTGGCCCCTCGTCGGGATTAGTTCAAGCGACGAGCTGGGCAGCGTCGCGATGGGGGGTTTACTTTCCGGCCGCGTGGCGTCTTGGCTCTTCGCTTGAAGTAATCTCCACGCGGGATTGGGGGGGTTGTGTGTTGGTTTTGTTGGCTCGATGGGTTGGTGGTGGGCGGGTGTGCGGTAGAAGGTGAATCTATTGAAGGTATTGGCTGCATCTGAGGTATGAGGTGAGGGAGAGGGGTGTATGCGGAGTGGATGGAGAGCGCTGCCTAGAAGGAGACTTTAATCAATTGACGAAGCCTTGACATGTCTGTCTGCAAGTACTATCAATCTAGATTATTCTATCGCATGCGTTCGTATCAGCATCATTGAGGGTTACCGTATGAGGCAGAAGAAACATCACGTCAAAAGGCGAGATTTTCGTGTCCATCTATATAGGTATTATTCTATAATAAGGTCAACGGCAGGGTTCGTTTGCTTGCAAACGCCTTATTCTTAGAGGGGAACTTCAGCCCTCAGATCGCTACAATAAACGGGAAAAGTCTGTCAAAAGTGGAGTTAATACACTTGGTCGACACCTGGAACTCTAGCTACGTCCAGCACCGTTTCGGACGTTGTCTTATCCCTCTCGGCTACAGATATGCCTTCCACACGAACACAATGATATATAGAAAGCGAGAGACTTACCGATATTTATTCTCAGCTAATCTTAGGGGGTTCAAACATCTGTCGGGACGCGCTCCGTCGGCCGTGTCGGGATTTTTGGTGCCGCCGGATTCGACGGCCCAGAATCCCACGTTGTGAGAGTAGAAGCATCAACTTGATCAAATCATTCTAAACTCTGCAGGGGCTGGGTATGCAAGTTTGTGAAGGAAGCTTTCAAGGATCGGCGCCCGTAGGCGCCCCCTCCGACTTGTATCTCTTTATTACATTTATAGTTGTCAATTCAGATGAGGTAGCA
Source organism: Ceratobasidium sp. C01 (assembly GCA_025200755.1). NCBI lineage: Eukaryota > Fungi > Basidiomycota > Agaricomycetes > Cantharellales > Ceratobasidiaceae > Ceratobasidium > Ceratobasidium sp. C01. The sequence continues at coordinate 13,849 of JANWGL010002380.1, read as the reverse complement.
CATTAAGGGGTAGAGCGCTCTAGGCAAAAGAAAAGCAATTGTGGAGCATGAGCAAGGCAGGGGAGAATGAATTATTAAGGCGCCCGAGTCTGAAAGTGCACCTTTGATCTTTTTCATGCGCGTTTACATATCCGTCGACCCGGCATTCCTTCGTTTATGAGTGAAGTGGTTCGCAGGATTCAGTGGGCGTAATCATTTAACTAAGGAACCCGCCCCGGTCTTTGCGCTACCCCCATGGTCGATCCTTTTGACCAAAGATATCACGCGCGTGCATATCGCCTCGGATCCGCAAGAAACTTACTCAGACACAATGAAATACTACACTCGGACGAGCAGCCTTGCCGGGCGAGTCGAAGGTACTTACGAACAAAAGCGTGGACGAGATAATAGAGGTATCTTGACATCTGGTTGGGAGAAATCAACAGAGTGCTGCTATATCAACGGCCGAGCGACCTTAGCCGGCATGGTAATAATCAGGGAAGGTGGGCTCGGGTAGCTTAGTGCTGGACACGGCAAGGTATGGTTCCTAAGCACTATACAAACTCACACCACCTACATTCTTCTTAACTTTGGAGACAAGTGAACCTAGAACAAGAGAGTATAACCAATGGAGCTGCACTGAATTGTTAGCAGGTTAAGCCAGACGAAATCGCAGTTCCCCTGATGTCTGGGTGGCGCTAAATGCAATACGCCGTATTACACTTGGTATATGATGTGCAAGCCGCAGGGCGAGCATTGGAATAAGCTGCGATCAGGTAAAAGCAAAGAAATGGAACCTCGGTTATCTAGGGGTTATCAAAGTGGGCGCTGGCTCTGAGGGACCTCCTGATGGTCGAACAACAATCGTTGTCTAAGAACAGATCATGAGCTGAGAGCTATTATGTCAGAGGCATGGGCGCAAAGCGTCAACGTTGACAGACTGAATGAAAACGCGTGTCGGGTCGCCGATAGAGGTAGGTCCACACTCAGCCCCTGGGGTTCACGTCGGGGCAGCGGCGGTGGATAAAAAAGCATAGCACACGAACATGTGAGAAAGAGAGCAGTGCCAGTGGTTTAAATAAGGCCTAGGTCATTGACTGCGATTGGGATGAGGGCAGGGGTCTCCGAAAGAATGATCTCCGTCAGCTGAGTGACAAATGTAATGCAGAATACCTAGGAAATCCAGAGAGGCATTATTGGATCGGTTATGATGCTTTTGGTGGATAACAAGGGGTCCTAGTGTTTGAGTAGAAAGTAAAAGAGCTTTACTGTAATAGCTGTGATAACGGAACATCTAAAGCATCGTTGGTTGGGTGACGTAGTTTTCTAGCGATTAGATGGCTTAGAGCAAGAGAAAAGCCCCAAGCCAGAGCTGGTGAACCTGGCGGAGGCCGCTTTTATGAACACGAAGTAGAGTCATCGAGATAAGTGGCTTTGCGACGCGGAAGCTGCAAGGAGGAACTCAAAGAAGAAAATGAGCGTAAGCCGTGTTCGCGTAGTCCAGAGAGACAAGATAATAAGAGGGACAAAGCGAAACTACAAGGCTAAGACGAAATGTTGGGGTTATGACGCACCGCCTCACAGCGCGAAATCGGTAGGCAGCCCAAGTTGCAAGTGGTGGAGAGTGACGCAAGTTACTATTTAGTATCCAGTTGCAGCCCGAAATTTAGAGCACATAGACAGAAGTACCATTAAGGAAGACTCGGAAACCCATCTGCGTAGGAAACCAAGGGGTGAGGTATGTCATAAAACGAACAGTGGTCAAGGGAGCCATACGGATCACGTGGATCTTGTTTCGCAATCTGGTGCTTCGCAGCACCTCTCCGCCAACTTGAATAAAGTATGTACATGGGATGCACAAGAGGATAGATCGCTATGATATGTAGATACATCGTTGAGTAGTACCTATTTCTCAATTGGGACCCCGGATCAGAAATTGAGGACTATCCCCTAGACGAATACACTCATGCAACTCGCATTAGATTATCACTGATGCCGACACAATTCCGCGTCTGATCAAATTTTATTGGAGCGAGAATCTTATCTCGCTTTACTTCGGATGGTATATTTAACGTGTGTTTAGAGGATACTATGCGACGATGAAGGGCGCGGTGAGATTTGTGACGCACTGTTTAGCAAATTTGGAATGTATGCGCGAAATACAAATACCCAGTTATCCCAAGAGTGCAGACTTCAGTGTGAAAATGACTTGCATTTTAAATATCATGCCAAAAGATTTGATGACATTGCGAGGTTCAACCCCTGGTCAAGACAAAATAGTGCAAAAACATTACAAAAACACAAGATGCTATGTCGCCGTGTATGGTTGATCCGCTTATCGCATCCGAAATCGTGGCAACTCCCAGAGCTACAGTATCGTGTATCCAATATTCCTCCATACTAAAACCCAACGTGCGTATGTAGATATCAAGGTCACATATTACCCCCGTCCGCATCGTGAGAACCTCCATCAGGGTAATGCAAACCAAGTGGGTTTTCGCGTGACAGCGGGCTACTCGAAAAGCGACCAGGTTCTCGGGGAGTCTGACCAAACACGTCGCTAGACATATCTCCAAGTTGCGTGTGGGGGGATTGTGGAGAGGACGCAAGCGATTTGAGGCTTGGGCTATACGAACCACTTTCTTCTCCTTGGTTCCATTCGTGAACGAAACGGTAGAATACGTGGGTCATGTCTTGGTCGTCGAGCTCTTGTTCGATAAAATTGTCTTGAAGATGGGACTGCACCGGTGGGGGAAGGGGTCTGAACGATCGGTGTAAGTGCAATACCCGCTTGTTGCTTCTGGACTCACGATTGGCCAACGTGCTCTTGTAGTACCCTTTCAAGATACTCTGCGGATTTTTCGGCGCATGCCCACGTTAGAGCGATAGTACGCAGCGTCTGTATACATGTGGTGACGCCTTGACGAGCGGACATGCGCTTCTTGACTGCCATTTCCGAAACGGTGACGCCTTGTAAAAGGAAAGCGGTTCCGCACGCGAAGATGGCCTGGAATGGATATGGGTCACTCTAGGTGCTAATTGATCGAAGTAGGTTGGCGACCTGCCTGGATCATGTTGCGGGGGAAGAAGCGAAGACCGTGGGATTGATCAAAGATGTTGACAAGTTGCAAGATCTTGTACGCCGCGCGATCGCACATTTTGATGGAGAGGTCCGAAAATAAACGAGAGTCGCGATTAAGGGGTCCGTCCGACGGTTGGTTCCTTTGGTAGAACGGCTGATGGAGATACATCAAGACCCGCCAATAGCATATGTTGATCAAGATGACGTGCGGTAGCGGGATACTGCTCGCGCGAACCGAGATCAATAGATCCGAAGGCAGCTTGTTGAACCAAGTGTCGAGTTGTAGACTAAATATCAGTTAATAGGTGCCTCAAATTCAGGGATAGGAAAGGCGCACTGTAGGTTGATTGCAGTGTTATCTTCTGGGATAAACGTTTCGCTCGGCCCTTGACAGTAGCTGAGGTGATGGCGATGTTAGTATTAGTGCGAAATGAAACAAGGTCACGGACATAGTATCAGCGATGTGAGCAGTGATAATCATAAGCTTGCTCATTTCAAGAAACACTTGGGTTATTCGGTTCGATTGATTGTCCGGAGGGCCTAGAGCGGCATCCGGTGCTGTTGGCCAAGGGCGGTTGTCGACCTCTACGCTGATGGCGGGGAGGTTGACGCCATGAGGAGGTAATGGGACATCGTATCCTCGTGCGTATTCCAGCGCCTAGCAGCGTCGAGGTCACATAGTGTACAGCGAATGAGGGTACCAAGAAGCCTACCATGAGCTTGTCTATGAACCGGCCAGTCAATTTTCGTCAGCCACCACAGCTATGGCTACGACCTAGGATGTACCTTGGGCAAAAGCCGACCAAAAATGCCATTCGTTTACAACTGATTCGGGAGTTATGGAGACTCCTCTGTTGGCCGCGGAGTTTCGACCGTCCAGAAAGTCGACTGAAACGCAGTTAGTCGAGGCGCTTTGCACCAGGTCCTCAAATGCTTACGAGCACGGGCCGCGCGAAAACTCATTCCTATGCTCGAGTCTTTTAGAAACCCAGCACTGGAAACCGGCGGCGTCGCTCACCCATGTACATATAGCCCGCGTCACCTTCTCCAATCCCGCAATGGTACTCAGCCATTAGTGCAAGCGCTTGCACAAGACTTGGTGTGGGATGACCAAGCTCGTCTTCGAGCAACTGTTTAGCATGGGTTGCGAACTTGTCTCGAATAATTTGAGATCTAATTTCATTGCTATCGGAGTAGGCTGCGGCGAATGCTAACAAACAACAGTGCAAGAGGGGAGAGTAATGTGGTGTATGGGGACGGGAAAGGGCGCTGGATTGTTCGAAGTTGTTGAAATGAAGTAGGTCGCGCAAGAACAGGTCTGGCACCAATGCTAGTAGCCAGGTGGTTCCATATTTGAAAGAGCGATATAAAAGTGTGTCATGTTCAAGCCGGGATAAGGGTATGTCTCCGAGAGGAGGGAGGTTGCGGCTCCAGTCACAGACGAGGCTCATCTGTGCCTCCTCCGGAAGGGCTTCAGGTGGGATCGAAGTGTTGATGTGGAAGATATACTGGTATGGTAACTTGGTAGATAAAACTGAGGTGGATAAGGGCAGCCGTTCTATGAATGGTAATTCCTCTCGGACGTCGACTAGGGCATTGGCCGATGTGGTGTCGTGTGTTATCTGACACCCCCACTCAAATTGAGGAAAAGATTCACTGGGATACCAGGACTTACGAGTGACGATAAGCTCTCTCCGGTGCCACTAAACGTTTGCATTGACGAGGCGAGGGGTGAACTTGGGGCGCGGGAACTAGAGATGTTGGAAGGGCCCGCTGGGCTCCCTTCATCTTGGTTAACATTCTGGGATTGCAATCTTGCAAGCTCTGCTTCGAGTACTTGGATCTTGATTCGAAGGCTCTCAACAAGCTGCTTGGTCGCAGGACGCCGGGCATCATCTTCCCGCCTCCAAGAACACTACAGCAGGTGTTAGAACTGGTAGGTGTACATATGGAAGGGGAGGAATACATCGTGTCCCTTGGAATGTTCGTTAGCTTAATCGCATGTCGATGAACAGAGAGCCATACATAGAACGCGCAACTCCCACATGTCGGGTGGACTCCGTCGCATTTGCAGCGACGACGACGGCAGCTATTGCAAGCTCGAGCGGCATACTGACCTCGTTTTTTAGACGGACCTGCAGCCGGTTGCATAGCTGGAGGCGCAGGGAGAGGAGGGGGGGTCAGCTTGCAAAGAGTTGTAAGATGAGGTTTAAACGCAATTAGTAGTGTGGTGGATCTCGCTCAACCCAACTACACCAAATGCCGTATGACTTCCGGTGTTGTATGCAGTCTTCACCACGAGATGCCTCCTTTTGTCGCGCGGTTCGTTCGCCTTGTCGATATCACTTTAAAAACTCAGCTTGAGTTGAGTTTGGAGAGTTTCGAAAGCTCTCGAGGTAGTCCTAATTGGGCAAATCCAAGTTTCCAAATGGTGTCACGCACTGACTTGCCGTGACACAGTGTATTATCGAGGATACGGGGGATAAATCGATGTCACGTGACAGACTGCCGGGAATTCCGCGTAACTTCCGTGCACTATATGCGTCCTCTTCCACGTGACTACACCCAGCTCGCCGTTAGTGTTGGACAAGCCGTAGCAAGGGTAACATGCTCTTTTAAATTTTCTTTAATCTATTAATTAATTAAACTTTTAGCCGCCGTAAATGACGTTAATTCCCGGTGAAACCCAGACCACGCGGCTTACCTTCGGGGGCAAATGTAGTTGCGAGACAGCAATAAGGTTGTTTGCAGTGATCTTAAGCCTCGGACAGAGGCAGCTTCTGGGGGTGGGATTTATGCGGAACCGTAAGCGAAGCCTAGGCTGCATTTTGATGACATCGAAGAGACCCACTAAGGCTAGACTCTTAGGTCTACGCCGGGTAAGCCTACGACTATCTCGTGCCTTCACACCCAAAGGCGGCGCAAAGGCGACTGAGTCATGGATTATCATTGAACAGCCCTGCGGAGTTCCCGGTGCTTGCTGTGTTTATTGGAATAGATGGTTGTCTTGACCGCGCTACGTGCTCACGAATCCTTGGCCTGTAGGATGTGAGTGGGACCCCAAGGCGAAATCTGCTCGAGTTTATAGAGCCGCAACGGCATACAGGTACCATTCTCTTGAGAAGATACCCGATAGATTCCCCGGATTTCGATACAACTCCTTTGGACCGCTTCATGAACGTTAATATTTTACAGCCGCTGAGGCAACCTATTGGGGTCCTTGCTTGTCCTACTTGGGTCTACAAAAAAGTCTAACTACATGCGTCAAGAAAAGAGGGGCTTGTATTCGATATGAGCCCGCGTATCGTATATTGCGCAGTTGATATAGATCCTATACGTACAAAGCCCATGCGCATCGTCTAAAGTTTTGGTGAAGCGCGCACCATATCCGGAAGAACGTGTCAGTACTGTACCTTATGGCGCCGGCGGAGTAAGAACTTCCGCCTCGGTATCTATCACAATCTCACATCGCGGTGTACATCTATGTATGCGCATGGCCAAGATAAGATACCTATGCGTGGCTTTAGTTGAGGGCGTCGGGCAACTTGAGGTTTCCTACAAAATCCCTAGAAGTCAATCAACTCCTACTGGTATGCAGTTATACCCGACCATACGTCCCCCGTAAATTAAGTTTTCGAGCCAAACCATCAGATTTACACAGTGCCTAGGTGTGATAAAGATCTAGTTGAAGTGAATCCCAAAAGCTTCAGCAATTCTCAACGCACAGTTATATTTAAGTTTTTGGATAGTTGAAACAAGGCGATTTAGCCAAGCGGTCTAAGGCGCCAGACTAAGGCTTAGTAATCACATGGGTTGCTTACCTAATCTGGTTCTTCGGAGCGTGGGTTCGAATCCCACAGTCGTCAAACCTTTTTCCTTGCTTAAATGCATCTGTTTCAGCCAGTTTCAACCTTTTTGTGGTAAGGTTCTGCCTGAAATAGCGCTTTAGCATGAGGGATGAACGATATGTAACTCAATTCCTCTGAAAATTGGCAGGGTAGTAGATCCGTATCCCGCCCGCTTGCCCACCAAAATTCAAGCTGTTCCGACCTTCAGAGGCTGCGCTATGAGGTGAAGAAAACCGTAGACTGATGAATGGGTTTCAGACCAAACGAAATGACTTTACAACAGCTATGCATGGATTACCGACCCTCTAACTGTTGCTATGTGTTATAGTGATGGTTTTGCGCATATCTTATTAGGTGACCATTGCCCTATTCGTTGCGGCCAGAGTGCTAGAAAAGCACTAGTTTCAGTAATATACATATTTCTACACGTTCCGCCTGTGATTAGAAACGCGCCATTCTTGGAGCGTGTATGTACACGGATTACAGCTATATCCTGGTATACTTTTGTTTAATTTTAATGCCCGTAATTGTAGTCAAAAAGCATGGCTTTTGTTAGAGTGTATGCATTATCAAAAGAACACCCCTTCCCAGCAGAACTGTATTTTGAAGCTACGAGCTCTCCCGGGCTCCCGGGTATTCTGGCGGCTCGTTCTTCTTATACCAATGTATCTACAGTCTATAATAGTGGAGGGCTTCGTGAGCTAGAGCTCGGGAGGTAGATTCGAGTTATGTTGTAGTCTTTGCACGCCAATGTAAGGCCGAAATCCCCCTATCAAACGCACAGGATTTCGAAAAACAGGGGCCCTACTAACCTAGCTTTGTATTGTTGCGGGAGAGAGATAGAATTTAAGCTACATACGCAGTTAGAAGGCAAGATCGTTTCGCCCCCTGTAGAATCCCACCGGAGCAACTTCTATCTCGCTAGACCCCCTTCATCCCGACCCTTCTCGACCTATTGAATCCCGGATTCGAAGAGAGCCCAGATTTGACGCACAAGATCAGCTCTATCTTCTGAAATCGCCATGGCAATTTCTAAATATAAGGATTATTATCTACTAGCTGGTCACGAAAAGTATACACGAACAGATGGGTTGCCCCCCATTCGTGTTTCCGTCGTCGGCGCCGCTGGCGCTAATCAGTAGCGCTTTCTTCGGATTTTTGAAGTTCTGAAATCAATCACATCTTCAGCGCGGTGATTGATATTACTAGGCAAACGGCTTGTGGAGGTACGCGGATTATGCCCAAGGAGACCCCCCTTCAGCTACCATGAAAGGGTTTAAATAGACGCCAGAACAAAGTCGACGATTCTCATGGACACATTTGGCTGAAATACTGCCGAAACCCGCCGTAGTTGATGTTAACCCCCCCCCCCACTAACATCTTAGGATCGTCGCTGTCAGCGAAACACACCAACACCTCCGTAGTTGTAGATCATTCAACTAAAAGCGTTCAATTCAAAACGGCGTGTACATGAAGTTACATGTACAAAGAAATTAGAAAGTGTTCTGGTAAAAGTGTCGTGATAGTGTTCCTAAGAGCACAGAAGGTATCAAAAGATCCCGACGGGTGAATACGCAGTGCGTAAGAAAATATTTAGAGGACGACCGCGAGGCCAGCGAGCCCCATGACAAGGGCGGCAGCGGTAGCGCCCGCAGCAACGCCAAAGCCTGGACCCGCTACAGCCACAGCGGCGTTGGACGAGCTGGAAGGCTAATGATAACACCAAGTCAATCTATTGTTCAAGGCTATAATAATGTATGGGAACTTACCGAGGCGGCGGCAGAAGACGCCGAAGCGGCAACACTGCTGGCGGAGTTCAAGAGAGACTGCCAAGACATACGTAAGCAAGATATAATTAGGCAGACAAGATATACGCTTACAGTAATAGCGGACCCAACCGGGGCGGTCGCAGTGGAGAGTTGACTGGCATGCGAGGACGCGGCAGCCTGGCTAGACGCCGAAGCGGCGGAGCGAGTTGAGTTGGCGCCTGCCTGAATAGACGACAAAGCAGCTGAAGCCGACGAGCTGATCGCAGAGGCGGAGGCGGAGAGGGTGTTTACCGACGCTGAAACTTCTATTCAGCAATTGTTGTTCAGTCGAAACTAAAGTCACTTACAGCTGGCAGTGCCAGAAGCGGAGCCAGAGCTGCTCTGACCATAGACGGCGGCGGCGGAGAGGAGGGCAACGGCAGCGGTGAACTTCATGATTGGTGAGAGGTAAGCAAGTGTGGGGAACTGCGGGTTGGACGATACGAGGTCTGGATTTTATAATGCGCACACGGGGAAAGTGTGCACCCTTGTGTGCGCCATACATTGAATGGGGCACGGTCACGTGGCCCACTTGAAGGGATAAAATGACGTCTTTGGGCATCAACTATGACGTTGCGCCGACTTCCTAATGTCTTGTGCTTGAGGCACCAGCTATTTATGGCGAGCCCATATGGCCATTGGCTGATTCATGCATATACCCAAGCGCCGCTAATTGATTATTGATGGTTGCGCGTGGACCTCATCCCTTCAATGGCGCGACGAGGCGCATACAAGGCACAAACAACCACGTTTCACCGACGAACAATCGGCGTAACTCCCCCGGAATAACTCGAGTATTATAAGCGTAGTAATAATGTAGCGAACTCATGAAGAACTAGTGGGCCACTTGTAGTATATGCGATCTGGATTCCTATTGTTGTTCAAATACAAGAAAGAACAAATGCATATACTCGAAATCTCTACTCGAAATCTTTGTAAAAGTCGGCAAAAAGCGTGAATACATGATCGACCTTGTTGCCAACAAACTCAGTGAAACGTTCGCTACAGTTCTCTTCGCACCCCTCGCCTAATTTAGCAATATGACGAGCAAAATCAACGTGCTTCACTACCAACGAACTCAAAGTAATCACCCCGCCCAACGGAGCAACTCGCTCCTCCAGCTGCCTAAAATACTGAGCAGGAAACGCCCTTTTCCAGGCTGGCAGGAAGTTGCACCGATCGCACGATTGCAATTCGGGTGTACTCCCGCGGGGTTGAGCGGCCGACAAAGTACCCCTGATCCAAGCCAGGCCGAGTTTCGAAACGGGAAGCGGGGTAAGCTGGACGTGAGCCGACAAGAATTTGACGCGATCCTCTCGTGAAAATAAGTCTGGGTTCAGCCAGAACTGGCTACCTAGGCTCAGGATAGCGCAGAAAATGAATCCGAATATCGATGGGTGGTCCCTTTGGATATCTGGGTGTTTGAACAATGTGACCATCTTTTGTCGAAGGTCCTCGATTGCCGCTGCTGGTGTCGAGAACGGACTTCCTGGTAGCGCGAAGCTATAAGAAAGCCTGACGAAGGTGCGGATCTGGTTCTCCAGCCTCGTATCTCCAATGGCTCTAGCAAAAACCACAGCTCGGAGTGGATATTTTATATAGGGCGGGTGCATTGCTAACTTTATTGGCGAGCTTGATAAACCCTTCAGCTGCTTCAGAGCCCAAGTTTCTAGCTTGGACGCGGCGAATCGGTGAGATATGTCGGCAATATCAAGATATCGGCAGAAGTGACCGAAATGGTGATTGTCGGTACCTTTGGTGGTGTCTTTCATCATCGAGAGGTATTTGGGATCACTTGGTCTAGGGAAAATACGGAGTTTAACATGGAGAATGGTTTCGAGCATTTTGTTAAGGCTAGCCTACCTCCCGTAAAACACGAGTAAGAAATTTCGGAATGACAAGGCGGTAATTCCGGGGACCAAAATCGGGTTCTCATCGCAGCTGCCCTCTGTACTGACGTTGTTACTTTCGGGAGGCTCGTTAGGCAGGTGTTTGGCAGCGGGAAGGGTAAACATATCGCGAAAGGTTTCGGACTCTTGGGTCAGAAGCGATGAATGGATCTACAGGACAATAATAGTGAGGGTCTTATATATCGTGCATGAGGGAATAGTATAGTGTGCTCTTACCTTGAATAACACCTCTCCAACTTGTAGAACAACGTCCCCATCGGGAAAGTAGTATTCCGCATGCGTAAGTGTAGTTGAGCTTGCAGGTGGATTCATAGTTTCAGATTGAGTTACTAGAGTATCAAAGGTTGAGAACGGATTGAGGTGGCAATGGTTGTGGCTAGGATTACGATCCGTTCATCAGTGTCATCAAGGATCAAATCACGCAGTTGGTATCACGTGATTAACTCGACTTGCTCAAATTTATGGATAGGTAAGCGTGGGTTTACTGCGCAGGGGACACCTCGGAATCGAGATAAATGTATATAACACACTAAGATGCTTACGCATTTTAAGTTATCTAACGGAGACCGGGAGCTGAACCTAGACAGCATAGCGCTTGCTATGACTAGACACAATGGATCATGCGATACATACTGGGCTATTTTGGGTACATGGCACAAAGTTCTGCGAGATAGGACTGCGACAAGATACCTTTTTTATCACAAATACCTTGGATTTGTATGTTTTTATGTATTCAAACATTGACTATGACAAGGTGCCCTTTCAACCGTAGATGGCCTGGGCTTATTCGATCACACAAAGCCTTGTGAGGTTTCGTCAGGATGCTGGTCTGAGCTTGAATGATCCCGCCACGAGCTCTGAGAAGTCCCAGACAAGACAGATAAATAAGTTAATATGGTCTTACTAGACGGACCTATTCCAAGGAGGGGAATGTATCCCAAGACCACGATTGACTGTGGCGGCTGTGAATCGCAGCCCGCGGAGAGCCACAGGTATGACTGATGCGCAGACGAAAGGGCGCTAAGCGTTAGCTCGGTTTTACAGGATGTCACGTGTATTGTTGGCTCTCGTTCGCGCTCGACCACACGCATCTGTGCTTTTGCGCCCTCGCCGTCTCTACTTTCGCTCGGTTTCTTCTATCCCACCCCCCCCCCTATTCGTATCCTGCATTGCATGCAGTGTGGTCTGGCCCACCGGCCCGCGAGTCGTCCTCGCGTCCCGGCGCCCCGGTTCAGCCCCCTCGCCGCCTTTGGCGGCGCGTCGGTTTCCCCATCTATCCCGGTCCCACACTGTACTATTACAATAATATTCATTCGACTGCTCTGACTGCTAGATACAAATAGCGAGCCAGCGCAAGCGTGGTCGAAGAATCAGTTAAAGTTATACTCCGTCTCAACCTCTTATACATGGGGTGCAAGCCATTTCCGGGGATTCTAATTTACTTTCAACTGATTCACGCATATGCCCAAGTGACTCTGATTTCCTTCTCGGGGATTACGTGTGAACTTCATCAGTTCGACAGCGCGGTGGGCGCATACAGGGCGTAAATACGTACGTTTCATTGACGAACAGGAGGCACAATTCACTCGAAGAAGTCTGGGTCTTATAATAAAGAGGTTGGGTCACAAAGTAACATCATAGTACTCGTATAACTGAAGCGCATAACTTTTCGAGTCGCGGGAAAGAACAAAGATAGATACCCAAACTCTCTACTCAACATCCTTGTAAAAATCAGCAAAAAGTGCGAATACATGATCGACCTTCTCATCAACGAACTCGATAAAACGCTCTTTACAGTTCTCTGTACACTCTTCACCTACGTCAGAAATAGATTCAAAAAATTGAAAGCGCTTCACCCCCAACAAACTTAGTAAAGTCACCCCGCCCAGTGGATTGGCCTGCTCGCTCAGGTCGTGGAAATATTCAGCAGAAAACTCCTCTTCCCAGGCTGGCTGAAAGTTGCAATGGTCGCAGGATTGCAACTCAGGTGTAGTGCCGCGAGGATGAGTAGCCGTCAATGTGTCTGTTATCCAGGCTAGCTCAAGTTTTGAAACGGGAAGTGGGGTAAGCTGGACGTGAGCCAACAAGAGCTTGACTCGATCCTCCCGAGAAATTAAATCGTCATTTAACCAGAACTCGCTACCTAGGCTCAGAGTAGCGCAAAAAATGAATCCAAACAACGATCGATGGTCTTTTTGGATAGTTGGGTGCTTGAACAATGCGAGCATCTTTTGTCGACGATCTTGGGTTCTCGACGCCGACAACATATTGGTGACTCCTTGTAGTAAGTGGCTGTAGGATAGCTCGATGGCACTTCGCACCTGGCTCTCTAGCTTCTTGTCCCCGATTATCCTAGCGTAAGCTAGAGCACGGATTTGATAGTCTATATCCGGCTTGTGCCGAGTCAACTGTCGGAAAGTTGGAATCGATGAACTCATGCGTAATCATGGGTTCGGGTATGATAAGGGAAAAATCATTACAAGATTATGCCATGGTTATGCATGTTTATGCGCCCTGGGTGACATGATTATGCCAAGGTCACGGGCCGGCAAAATGGTCATTGTAAGGTTACGTCCGCCCGGATATGATCATACAGTTGTCTATCATCTGAGAACGTAATCTTGATAAAACCATGTACTCACCTAACAATATAATG
>JANWGL010002379.1:433-10876 GCA_025200755.1 Ceratobasidium sp. C01 | reverse complement strand
CTCGCCCCGTGTCGCGCGACAAAGCCGACGACTTAGCCTATCCGCCGTTCAGGAGCGGGCTTGCTATGTGTTGACCGGCGTTCCTGGCATGCTTCGGTGTGTTTCTGTCCTGATCGAGAAAAGCGTTGGAGCGCTTGACCAGATCAGGCAATATTGTGGTGGGCTTGAGGCCGAAGGTCAACCTTCCTCAGCCTATGTCGGCCGTGATGGTTGGATCGAAGTTCTTCTTGCTATAGAACTAGGCTTCTCATGATGGCTTGCTTGATATAATTGAGAGACAAGAAGGGCAGCGAAGCATGATGCAAGAGGAGATCGAATAGCTAGGTCTAGAGCTACGCATAGAGCCGCGATTCGATGCGTAGCGTTCGCCCAACGTTGGGTTAGACTTGCTCGAATGGATCGTACGCTAGTGCAGTGGCAATAGACCACACCCACTCGGGGCCGGTGGCCGAATCTCAAGTGGGCTGAAGTCCACAGTTGAGTTGAATATGCAAATTATGACGAGTGGCAACTATTCTTCATCTGATTTACTTGTTGGAACTTTGTGTTTTTACGCCTCATTACCACATACAGTCGGGGACCTGGGACAACCCGCTGAGTGTATAGCAAGAAGTGGTTCGAATTTTTAATCAAGAACCATGTGTCCGTGCCTACCTCGTGTTCAAGGCGTCTGGTTGACTCTACAGTGAGTTGCGAAATGTTGTGCACTCCTGGCTCCCACGAAGCCACGGCTCCACGGGTTGTTCATACGATCTGCGCCACAGAAACATGCCGTAAAGTTGGCGCTTTCAACCCACCCTACGACCACCGACCCCCCTTTCACTCACGTACTGACTATAAGACTACATATTATTGTCAACGTTTTACTTTTCGTCGTCGGTGTAATTTTAAGCTAATTTTATGTGCTAGTCCAATTGTAACAGCAGGCATATCCTACCTCGACTCAAGCGCTAGATCAGCGTAACCCGTCCAAACAAGGTGTGGAGCCGCACCATCACGGAAGCCGGGAGTGCACGACATTTCGCAACTCCCTGTAAAGACTTCTTCGAACGTAACATACTGAGAATAGGACTGGGCTTCGGTAAATCTGGCAAGCCCCGACACTCACGCCTAGGCCCCTCGGCGGGGATGAGAAGTTATGCACTTGTCCATAATCGAATCAATTGCGCATTTGTTTTTCAATGAGCGATGGTTATTTTTGTTGAGGTACCTTGCCAAGCTGAACCTAAGGGTTGAAATCTAGGAATAACTGAACCACTTGCAACCCTTCGCTGGAACGGAGGCGCCACCTGGTACGCAACAGTATCACTATGATCGCGTGCTCCCAGCTCGCTGAATGCCGACCCAATCGATTTGAACACGAACGATCTTCATCGCGTGTTGCTTCTGTCTTGCGCCCTTCTTTTTACCCCTACCCGATCTCGACTTCGAGTGTTCGCCCTGCATGAAAATTTTCGAAAGAGAGTTGTCGTCTCGTCACATCATTTCAGCTCTCAGGCCTGGACGTCATTCTGTATTTTGGCTTGAGCGGTAATTAGGTGGCGCATTCGAGGAGTGTCACGTGCTTGAGGGTCTCACACAGCCACCTCCTGTCTCTGGCTTCACGACCCGATCCCTACAGCCACTTCCCAATGCTCCCTCAGGGAACACAGACCTTGGTATATACTGCCGTGCTTGTGACCTGCATTCCTCTTGCTTTCCGACTCGCGTTTTCTCCGATTACACTTCTGGTCCTTAGCCCGTTTATACTAGTTTTTGGATTACTGTTGTTCATATGTTCGGGTTTACTTGTTGCAATCTTTGCCGAATGGTTGAGACCGTCGAAACCGGCGACAAATAATCTGCGCACGGCGTCGCGGTCTCTGTCGTTTGCGACGCCTGCTGCGTGGCAGGCCAATCTTACGAGAATCCAATGGTCTGCGCAGGAAGACTTGTCTCCCATAAAGAACTGCTCGCCGGAGACAGCTCCCCTTGTCCAAGAAGTAATCGGTCTAGTTATTCGAGATTTTGTGCTGGCCTGGTACTCCAAACTCTCTGATTCGCCGGCTTTTCCGAATGCCGTGCGACGAACTATACACGAGTCTCTCGAGAATGTGTTGGCACGGACTGCTCAGCTAGACGTAACCGCCTTAGTCGTGCGCCGGATTCTGCCTAAGATTACTGCCCACATCGAGAAGTTCCGACAGTCGGAGGAAGCGTTACGAGGAGCTGCTCTCGAACGACGAGTGAGCGCCTCGGACGAACTTGATATCCTGCTTGCTAGTCGATATGTCGGGAAAGGCAAACTCCACCCCGCTGTCGCGAACTTGTCGTCTTTGGCTACGAAGCCCACAGAGGACTTGTACCTACGCAATTTGTTTGATCGCGTCTTGCCACTTATACTCCCAGAGGCAGATGCGCAGAGCCGGGCTGTGTGTATTGTTGCTCGGGAGATTGTTGGATGTAGCATACTCCGGCCGATTATTGATATGTTGACGGATCCCGATTTTTGGAATCAGGCTATCGATAAAGTGGTATGTCGGTTTCGGTTCGAGTTTGGGAGCTGCTGTTGACCATTTTATGATAGGCGAGCGCAGCGATTCGAGAGCAGTGAGTCCACTCGTCAAGATCTGGCATTCTTTACTAAGGAGTCTATAGGAAACTAGTGACCAAGGTCCGACATATGCTGGAAAACCAGCTCCCGCGGTCCATTCCATCTTCTCGTACTGCGTCTGCTCTTCCGACGAGTAGTCTTTCTGGATCACGAGGAACCAAGTCTGAAGACATCAATTCCCGCACCGACGCCAAGCGTTTTGCGATTTTCTTGCAGAGCATTAGCCGTTGCGAGTCTCTGCTTGACGCACGGCGGTTGAAGAACGATATTGTTAGCGAGATCCGACGGACTCGTGATTTACTGGGTGAGTGAACTATGCTATTCTTTCACTTCATTTGACTCATTCTACGCAAAGCTCAACATGCGAGCGACGATTGGATCAATGGGGAGAAAACGGAGAATGTTGTCGCTTATCTTGACCGGCTCTATAACGCAAAGAACAAGGTTGAGAAGCGAATTGACGTCTTGAGCGGAGCCAAGGCGATAGAACCGCGTTCGACCTCCAACCAAACTCTTACACCTCTTGAGACAACTTCCAACAAGCTCACACTCCGCGATGTCTTGAGAGATTCTTCCTCGCTCCTCTATTTTATGGAGTTTATGGAACGGCGTAGTCACCGCACACTTCTCGTTCAGTTCTGGCTTGCAGTCGATGCGTTCAAAGACCCCCTTGCGCAACTTGACTCTGACTCGGATGCTAGTGATGACGAGCAATTAGGGCCTAGGGACTCGACTTCAACTGCTACGCTCATAGAAGATACGAGCATGTTATACGAAGTATACTTTGCGCAACCGTCACGCGCCACCGAGCTTTCCTGCATTTCACCCAAACACATCGCGACGTTGACGGCTTTCGTGCAGTCCGAGTTTCCTCCGACTAGGATAGATGAGAGCCGGGTACGACGGAGTGTGCTTCATGCGCAGAACCAAGTGGAGAAAGCGATGGAAGAGGACTTTGAGGCGTTTGCGAAGAGCGAGCTCTGGCATCGGGCGGCGGGCGACATGAGCCCTAGTGTTCAGAAGCCTCCCTCTGGCCCAAGCGCGGTCGTTGAGGAATACGACTCGACAACATCTGAGACGGCTTCAAGGCGAAGGGACTCGGGGTTGACTATGCATACTTCTCTGTCGGTACCCGTCGTTCCCCGACGGCCAATGCAACAGCGTCGGTCGTCGCTCGCTAGTAATGATTCTGGGCGGCATCTCAGTAGCTTCGATGTTCTTATGGGCTCCACCGACGACATGGATGAGTCGAGAGCTCCACTGTTCGAAGACGATGCTATCGAGCGGCGGAAGATTGATGCGCTGCAAGCTGCGTTGACGGATATCATTGCCGACGACACGGCCACACACGACCGACCCCCTCGCACGCCAGGCACCAAGTCGCTCACCCCAAGTCTCCGGGGAACCAGTCAGAAAGAATCTCAGCAAGGGCTGTCGGTGCCTCGGTTGAAATCTAAAGTCTTCGCTGATTTGGAGCCGGAAGAGCATCCGCTTGGACAACCCGAAGGTCCGGACGAGGAAGAAGGGCTTATACCTCCCGTTCAGGTCGCTCTACCAGGAGACCTGCAGCTCGCTCGTGATGTCGCTCGACTCTCGGAGAAAATTAAGAGTTTACAGGCACAGGAGACGATGCTCCAGGCTCTGATGCGGAAGGCGGAGCTCACAGGGGACGAGCAAGAACTAAGGTTATTACAGCGCTCGCGGAACTCTCTCGAGCGCGAGATCCGGGGTCTTACGTTTCAGCGCGCGCATTACGAGGTACAGGAGGCAGCAAACCGGCTCGTGCCTGAACGTACGCGAGTATCGATTGTAGATTCTGTGGTGGGAGAAGAGGAAGGGAGGTCCGTGGTTCGCTATTTGGTGGAGATCCAGCAGCTAGCGTTGGACGGCTCGTTTTCGTCTGGATGGGGTGTAGCGAGGAGATATAGCGAGTTTTATCAGATGCATTCGCGACTCAAGGAGCGATATGCCGCTGTGAGAGCACTAGACTTCCCAGGGAAGAAACTAGTTACGTCCCTATCAAACAACTTCGTTGATTCAAGACGAGTAGCGCTAGAAAAGTATCTTCAGGTGAGTTTGATCTGTTTGCTTGATAGCAAACGATACTAATTGTAGCTTGGTAGAATCTTTTACTTGTTCCGTCTGTATGTGAATCGGACGAGCTCCGCTCGTTCCTATCACGCCAGGTTGCGTCGTCTACAGTGAGCCCGCCAGCGGACCCGGCACAAGGCCTCGTGCGCACAATGTATCGCTCCGTCGCGGATAGCATAGACGATATGTTCTTTGGACCTTCTATGCTCGACGTCACACTCCAGCGGCTCTCTCGCCAGGCTGCTGAGATAGCGGGACTATCAGGGTTAAGCATCCAAGATGAAGACACAATAGCTCGTGCCCTCGGGCTCAAAGCTGCGCGACCGGAGGAGACTTTGGCAAAGCTGCAAGGCGATCTCACGCCGCTAGATGGAGAGACTGGCGCCTCGAGTTTCTCGGCTCCAATTTGCGACTTGCTCTTGGCAGTGTTTGAGCTGGATAAGAAGGATAACTGGCTAAGGAGGCAAGCAGTGGTAACCATCCTACAACAATTGTTGGGTAGTACGATTGAACGGTACGCAAGGCTAGTTAACATGCGTGAGCAACTACTCATAATTTCGGGATGGAGTAGGAAAGTACGAGACACAGTTCGAATGTATCTGGTCGAGTCTCAGCTCTTGTCTTACGTTGTCTCTTTCCGCGACACGCTTTGGCCTGGCGGAAGCTTGAGGCCAAGCAGTATTCCTCGCACCGATCACGAGAAGGTGCAGACTAGGGAGCAAGCGCATAGCAAGTTGTCGTCCATCATGCCTGGTAAGCTTGAAATCGTTATTGTACGCTCGTTTTTTCATGCAATGTTTTTCAGACTTGGCTGCAAACATGATTGGTCGTTCGAACGCACGACGAGGCGCGCGCCGAATGTTCGCTGTAATGCAGAATCGACGACTAAACCAGCATATAATATACTCTATAATCGACGAGGTGAGTTCAAACAACGAACAAGATAGTAGGGTGTGTAGTTGAATCTCAGTTTTAGGTCGTGGATGCATTATTCCCTGAAATTCAAGCAGCTACCGCTTGAACCGTGTATGCTTACTTTTCACCTACACCCTACATCATTAGACAATTGAATCATCCGAAAGACAAACCTCAAACGATTTAAAATAGCTGAACTGATCATACTAAGAGAACAGGGACAGTGGTTATACTGAACTATTGGGTGTATTTTGGAATGCTCTGCAGGACCAACGCAGTAACACGTGACTGGCATCGCCTTGCCCTAACTTTATTTCGTCCCTTACCATGCCACCAAAAAAAGGATCGCACAGGGGAAAGAATCCACATCGTGGTGGGAGAGGGCACGGGCGTGGAGGCATAAGGGCTAGGGTGTACGATGATGAGCGCCCGTTGTCGGCTATTGATCAGAAAGATGGAGGCGAGGAAGGAGTCGACGGTAAGTAAGTTCATGCGCACTTGAATGAGACAAGGGAAAATAGCGTTTTAATGCAGAGGCGTTTATGGTGGATTAGGAGGATACTTCAGTCTTGAAATAAACGTAGTTTGACTCAGCCTCGTTGGCATGCTGCAACAGACAGGAGTGCTGGGAACGATGAAGCGACTCGGATTCCAGTCCCGGTCGCAATGTGGGTCCGTATTTCCCCTAACCAACCCGGCCCGTGTGACCATGTACTAAAACGCTGCGCTGCCCCTAGGATTTTGACCACTGTGATCCAAAGCGCTGCAGTGGTAAAAAACTTGCTCGCCTCGGCCTCATTGCAGACTTGCGTGTCGGCCAACGTTTCAGAGGAGTTGTGGTAACGTACGTGCCATTCTCCGGTTTGCTGGATATAGTCATTCAATCGTCGTCGTGGGGTTCTTTGACATGAACTGCATGTCCTTTGGCTTTGACTCTGGCCCGTCGACTCATCTCATTTCGTTATCCTGAAAATCTCCGTTGTTTGGACGTAACTTTCTGCAACAACTCAACAAACTAACCCCTATACTAGACCCAAAGGCACGCAGCCAGTTTCCCCAGCTGATCGAGACGTCATCGCACAGGCAGGTGTTGCGGTGGTGGAGTGTAGCTGGGCTCGCCTCGATGACGTACCCTTTGCGAAACTGCGATCACCTCACGAACGACTGCGTATGTATGCGTCATTTTACATCTCTTTGTTTGCTCATTCTTTCGTAGTCCCCTATCTCGTGGCGACAAATCCGGTAAACTACGGTAAACCTTGGCGTCTGAACTGTGTCGAGGCGCTTGCAGCTGCTTTTTACATTGTGGGTATGGACGAATGTGCTGAAATACTGTTGAGCAAGTTCTCGTGGGGCCACTCTTTTTGGAAAGTCAACAGGTGAGTGTATCAAATCGAAAGTGGAATGGCCGGTCCTGAATATGCGCCGGAATAGCGCTTTGCTCAAAAGGTATCAAGCATGCGCGGACGCCGCCGAGGTGGAAGCGGTTCAAAAAAGTATAGTCGCTGAATTGGAAGAGGATTATGCGAAGCGGCGTGCTGAAGGTAAGATGAAATTACGTTGCTTGGTGTCATTCAAAGTGATATATTGGTGTCTAGAACCTACCGGGGACGGCGACTTGTTAGTTGCGAACCCAAACCATTCTAACGCAATCTGGGGTACCGAAGGTAGCGACGACGACTCGCAAAGTGAAGGCGAAAACGAAAGCTTGGAGGGTCCGGAGGACAACGGAAAGGTTGGATCTGAAGATGACGTATCGAGCCGGATGGAGGACCTAGCAGTGAGATAGCATTTGTGTTCTCGTAAACAAAACGTGAATGATAGGGGTCAAATGGCTAATGTGATGTGAGACATGATCTAGACCTAGGAACGTAAAATGTGGAGCAAGCAAATACAAATGGTAGTTCCAGAATCCTAAAAACTAAAAACCGAAAGCAAAGCCCGAATTGCGCCACATCTAACATGCACCGAGACAAACGCACTTGTCCTCAACATGGAGGTGGCCCCAACGCTCTATTTCCTTCGTAATCGCGCTCGGCCCGCGCCATCACATGTAGCGCACATGCGACACTTTGCAACACAGTTGCCTCCTTTGGTAACCCGTTCTCTTCGGCCGTGCACCAGGCAAAGGCCTCCTCAAGCCCGCTCTTCCACGCCTCCCATTTCACCTCCCTCTCGTGCTGGCTCTCCTGCGTACACCCGAACCATGTTTTTTCCGTATCCGTGAGTGGTTTGTGTTCGATATATCGCCTAAGGACGGGTGTCGCTTCTGAAATCCATATAGCTGCACCTTCGACCAGAAGGACCTGGAGAGCAGGACACAGGCGTGTTGGAGGTGGTTCGACCCATTCCACAATCGGTTCCGGATTCAAAAAGGAGTAGCGAGATACGTCGGGCTTTGGAGCGTCGTTCGGAACTGGATCAGGACTATCTTCCAGGATAATCGGAGTCGCGGCGGGCTCGTCAGCCGTCGTTGTTTCGGCAACTAGCTTGACGCTCCCTCGTTCCTTTGAGGTTGGTGAAACAAAGTCGTCGCTCCCAGCGACGGGAATTGACTGTTCGGGCGTTTCTGGGAGGGGCCCGTCAGGCGAAAAGTCCGAGAGCGCATCTAAGGCGCGCATCGCATGTGAGAAATATTCCGCTCGCCCAACTTTATTCCACAGAAGTGCACTGAATCGCTGGAGTTGAAGCCACTTCCAACGCATGGATACGAGATCGCGAGTGGAACCTTTTTCAGTTTCCTCTTGTCTGGGAAGGTCTGCGCCGCAGATGTACCGCTGTATGCGCGGCTTTACGATGCGCTCGTGCGTGGAGATGGCAGAAAAAAGGGCTAAGATACATGCTAAGTTGACTGACACAGTGCGTACATATCGAAACGAACTCACCATACTGATAGTCTCCGACAATATCTTCGAGCAGCGGCAAGTCTCCCCACTTCCCTGGCCTCGTCCAGACAGTCCAGGAATCCGACGCATCGCACTGGATCCCCTGCGCAAGGTTGACTAGTTCAATCGCCCTGTCCATTCTCCGATCTGCTCGCTCCCTCGCTAATACCAGTGCCTCCCAGTTGGACGCGGTGGTCAAGTTCCTCTCGTGTTTACTCAACAACTTGGAATGAGTAGCCTCGTCGACCAGCGTCTCCCACAACCTCCAGAAAAACATACTTGCGCCTGGAGTGTCTCGGACGACACCGGGTGCAAGACCTGAGATCTTGTGCCGCATGGTATGTGATGTACATCGCTTCTCTTGCGCGACGCACCCAACAAACTCGAGAGCTAGGGTCTTGAGCTCGTCGGAGGGAGTTTGGGGTTTATCATCCCCCTCGTCCCCTAATTCCTCCTCGTTGTTCCCTTCATCCGCAGCAACCGCCCTGCCAACTTTGTCACGGACCAGACAACGAATATCGCCTTTGACTTCGTTCTCGAGCGATGTAAAGCTTCGCGGGCAAGGAGAGCTCGCGCTAGATTCCTCCGCTTGTTCGTCGAGCTTGCTCTCTGAAGATTTACTAGGCTCGGGGAGGGACATGGTGGTGGAAAGGAGGTGGAGAGACGCGTTTCGACCGTGTTGTTGTTTTGGCTTACCCCGTGTGGCGGCCACGAGATCCGTTGACGGAAGAATGTCAGAAGGCCGGGACCGAGTAACAGATCGGAGGCAGGGTGTTATATGAACCAATTGTCCTATCTAAGCTTTGCTCCGACTTTGGACGGACTAATGCGCGGAAATGAAGAAATAATGAATATTTTGTACAGCATGATCAAAATTCAAAAATCGACTGACGAAAACAGATACATGCACTAAACACATTGTCAAAACAACCGTGGCGTAAATGCGCTCACCCGATAGAGCTGGTATCAAACAATCATGATATTCTAAAAGACCCAGAGCTCAGATACAACGTCACCCGTCGCCTGGGCTTCCTCCGAGACGCTCGTTGGAAACAAGTTACTTGGTAGTTCAAGAGCAACGGCCGGGTCTTTTTTCAGCTTTCGTTTAACTTCAGTCTCCAACAGCTAATCCTAATAGTTAGAAACCCAATCACTCCACCGGGCGTCAAGTGGACAGCTTACCGTAGTATAGGTGTGATCAAGGAAGTCCTCCAACGCATAGGTAGGCTTCGTGAACGCTTCGGAGAAGATCTTCGCCAAGGTGGAAACAGAGGAAAGGTAGTGGTCTCGGTGGCTGACAAGTTCCCATAACGAGGACTCCAATGCGTTCGTGCGCAAAGGCGACGGCTCTGTCTCGTTAAACGGATCTAGCAAGAGTTTCGCGTCAGCTTGGCACCCAATGAGCGAGAGCCGAGCTTATAAATACCGATCTCCGAGCTGTCCTCATCGACACGATGTATCATCACCATGAGGGCAGGATGTCTTTTTAAGATGTTGTACACAAATGGGATTATCATAACAATCGCCGCGGGAGGTGCCGAGAGGGACAATCGTGAAAGTCGCTTGATGAATGACGCAAGGATCGCAACAGGGAGGTGCCTAGACCGAGTCGTCAGCGTGGTAAAAGCGACAATTGGAGTGTGCCGATCAACCTACGTCGATGAGAGAAAGATGTCCGTCAGACGAAAAAAGCGAGCCCGGTACTTGAGGTGCATGACGTCGCGTGTGAGGAAGGCATATAGTCGCGTGTAAAAGTCAGGGAAGTCGCTAATACAGTATAGCGTCAGATGGGCTGGATAGCAGGCTGGCGGCGTTCAATAGGAGACTCACAGGTTGTAATCTTTGATAAGCGTGAACAACGCGTTGAGAGCCAGGAGGCCAATTGAACCGCCTGTATTCGGTTGAGAATTCATTAAAAGGGGGACACGAGAATGAATACGAACCGAAGTCGACGCATCC
>JANWGL010002378.1:272-12400 GCA_025200755.1 Ceratobasidium sp. C01 | reverse complement strand
TGAAGGGGATATGAGGCAGTCTCTGTGGAGGGGGTGTCCCCTAGCATAGCCAGGAGATGCATCTCCTGATGGGGTGGGTAAGATGAGTCACTTCAGTAGAGTAGC
This sequence comes from Ceratobasidium sp. C01, assembly GCA_025200755.1. Lineage (NCBI taxonomy): Eukaryota > Fungi > Basidiomycota > Agaricomycetes > Cantharellales > Ceratobasidiaceae > Ceratobasidium > Ceratobasidium sp. C01. The sequence goes on along the minus strand of JANWGL010002378.1, from coordinate 12,295 downwards.
TCAGACCTACGTGTAGCACATTGCACCAGCTGCGTGTAGGCTCACTGTAGGTCTACACGTCGATTTTTGCAGTTGCAGCTCATCAATTGGCTGTAGACCTACGTGTCAGATGTGAGCCAGGTTTGGGTCCTACCAAACCATCCACTGGCTCTTCAGTAATTATCCCTGTACCTTTGCTAGTCAGTTGGGGTACTATTCAATTGCTTAAATATACATTTACAGGTGTTTTGAACCTGTTTTCCAGCCTACACGTAGCATAAGAGGTAGGATTCTAGGCCTCTCTTTGCTGATTTTATATGTTCCTATGATTAGATTGAGCTGATTTTTGAACCATAGGTAGCTCAAATATACTACAGGACTCTGCAACACTCACGCTGATAAAAGGATGACTGTATCCAATCTGCGCATAGAAATACACTTTTCATGCTCAACAAAGTCAACAATTGTACCTGCTAGGAATTAGTTACCACAGATGTAATGATATCATCAGAGTGCACTAAACTATGCGATTTTTATGAGCTCCTTCACATGTGATTGTGGTGGGCTTTGTGGTCAATGACCTTTCACCATTTCAGCACTGGGCATGACTGTTGGACTACATGTTGATGACCTACGTGTAGTTCATGAGCCCTATTGGGGCCAACCAGATGTGTGAACAGGTATGTAATACCTCTCTCAAGATGCCAACAGTACTTAGTATACCATATATTGATTGTATGTAATGTTTTGAGTCGCTATGTGCCGCACAGAGCACAATCCATCAGTAGCTTTGTTAGTAGAGGATCTTCCCATGAGTGAATCAGGTTGTAACTTTGCACAGAGTGAGCCCGAGCCCATTGGAAGCTACTGAGATACCCATACTTGGTACAAGATCACTGGATCCGAGATGTGTAAACATTTACATAAGCCCTGGTTAGTGGAGTCTTGTATTGTACCCATTATACATTAGTTTCACAGAAGAAAAGTGACATTCAGATAGCTGCAAATGATGTGGTTTCAGTGGCCTAAGAAGCATTCACTTGTAGTAGGCTTTGTTGTTTGTGACCATTGCACTACTCTATGCATAGGGCCGAAGCAGAGGGTCTACGTGTACGGTCTACGTGTAGGATCTACATGTAGGATCTACATGTAGCTCCTAGGCATAGGTTCTGGAAGTCATCACAATCTAATATTTATGGACTCATTGAATAAACAATATTCCCAACACTAAGAATATGGTAAGCCAGTACTATGCATATATTTCCTTCAGTGCAAACAGGAGAATATATGTCCAGAGGGGGATTTATTTCCCAAAAGCGGCACATGCACTAACAAATATCACCGTCCAAATGTTGATCCCCGGGTTTTGATATATGTGCACATGTTACCTGAGACTATCCTCCAAGTCTCAGGGCAATTGGGTGATAGGAAGGTGGTAAAAGAGGGGAAATGATGGTTGAGAGGGCTTAATATCAAACAAAACATCCTGTGTACACCTAGCTAGGAGGTTTGAGGACATTCTAATGAGTAGATTATGTTCCAAACGTCTCAAACCATACTCTGCTTGTTTGTCCTACTGATGACTCAGATATCTAAGGTGCTATCTCATGAGAACAACCAAACCAGGCTGTACACACTGTTAGTTGAGTGTGCAATGGTATGTATTTTTCTTTAGCAGCTGTGAGTAGGATCTTCACAGGACTGAGATTGACCAGTCTTAATAACATTGTCTGCTTCTTAGAGTGATCTTATCTCTCCATGTTCATTGTGTAGTGCATGGTCAGGGGGATAGGGGCTGAGATTAAATGTACGATACCATAAGTGCTACCAATTAGAAGGACTGGAAACTTTTGTATCATGATCGATGAAGTGTGTCCAATATATTCACTACCTTAGATTATCCAATATAATGCCATAAAAGTCACAACAGGGGGCGGAATACATGCCTGTTTTCCTTACACCATAATGCTGTGATTTCAACACGTAAAGATGTAATCTCAGTGCGCGCAAAGGCACATCAAGATAGCTGTGATTTATGCACATTTTATGAGCTACCCCATGTGCATATGCGATGGGTTTTGAGGTTGACTGGGATGTGCTCTATGGCACTTTCTGCTCCATGAATTCATAGCTACTAAATACCACAGTGTCAATATAAGTGGCAGATATGGGGAAGAGACAGTTTGGCAGTACACTTGGAGTTTCATATACAAGTATCTAGGTATATGGGTGACTATGTGTAGACTTTGCCTGTGCATAGCAGGATGACTGTTGAGCTTCAAAGATCATGAACCCCAAAACCCATCACAAGTGAACCAGTGTTAGCATATTAAAAGTGCATAAATCAGGGCATTTTAACGTTATTGTTATGTATCCAACAGCTAATATGTGGTACATACATATGTTAACTTTATTCCTCAGGGAGAACATGAATGTATGCGCAGGCAAGATACAAACACCCTGTGCTTAGTTTGGCCATTTGGTAAAGCTGAAATATATTCAAGCTACCTCTCTACCAAGAATTAGCCAAATCAGAATACAGGAAGCTCCCAAACCAGCAATATGTGATTTGGGGGACCCTCTTCCGAGCTATACGTAGCCCGGAGATGCAGCAGGAATCAGAATCTGTACATGAATCACAGGCATTCATTGAGTGAGATCCATTGCAGGTCATGAAGAACATTTAGGCCATCAACGTGTAGACCAACAGCCATGGCAAGCACTGAAATGGTGAAAAGTCAATGACCACAAAACCTACCACAATCACATGTGAAGGAGCTCATAAAAACCGCATAATTCAACGCACTTTGACGATATTATTACATCTGTGGTAACAAATTCCTAGCAGGGACAATCATTGACTTTATCAAGCAGCAAAAGAGTATATCTAAGCGCAGATTGGATACAGACATCCTGTTTTCATTGCGAGTGTTTCAGAGTCCTTTATTATATTTAAGCTACCCATGTTCCAAAAATCAGCTCAATCTAATCACGGGAACAGATAAAATCAGCAAAGGGAGGCCTAGAATCCTACCTCTTTTGCTATGCGTAGGCCGGAAAACAGGTTCAAAACAACTGCAAATGCATATTGAAACAAACGAACAGTACCCTGATTGACTAGCACAGATACAGGGACATCCACTGAAGAACCAATGAATGGTTTGGTTGGACCCAAACCTGGCTCACATTTGACGCGTAGGTCTACAACCAATTGGTGTGCTGCAACAGCAAAAACCGACGCGTAGACCTATGGTAAGCCTACGTGTAGCTGGTGCAATGTGCTATGCGTAGGGCTGAACCTACGTGCTGAAACAGTTGGTAAGATGGATGAATACTTAGCGTTTAAGTACAATAGAAGTAGGGAAGATCAATACACAAACAACAAAGTACATCCATAACTGCGTTAAGGAGATATAAGTAATACAATCTAATGAGGAAGTTGTCTTTGATAGTACTAAGTCACATGACTTCAACTTGATATTCATTCAGATTGAAGTTGCCATATCTCAGTCAATATTAGACAGATTGACTCCTTTTAAATTGCACAATTGAAAGTAAAAGAAGGGGGATTTATTCGCTACCTCAGAGACCTAGATAGCGAAGCAGCCAATTCATGTAAATGAACAGGGTAAGGGAAATACATGAAAAAGTGCAACAAGTCTGAGACTAAATTCAGAGAGAAATGTGTATGTCTACTACAGATGACCAAGTATCCATAACAGAGTGGTTGCAGTCCATTGCTGATTTGCACCCCTGACTCATAGGCTATGCCGATGTATTGGAGGAGCAGGCTTGACCAAGCATTGCCACGTTGACAACAGTAATGTCACTGTGCAAACCTTGATGTCTTTTGACGGTATGAAGTTTTTGGAGGCATCTACTTTTCTTTGGATGGGTAGAAGTGAGTGCTAAAAGTATCGAGATGTATTCAAGAAGTAGTTACTTTCTCAACTTGTACAAATAGCAGTTTCAATGTACCCACCAGACCCAAACCACCCCTCAGCATCTTCTGCTGTAACATGAAACACAGCATCTAGGAGATGGAAATGAATCCCCAAATCTCCATTTGGAGCCGCAGCAGCAATGACCTCCCAGCTGTAATCACCATTCCTCCTAAGGTGCGCCTTGATAGCGGAAAATGCTTGTTCAATAGGGTTAAGATCAGGTGAGAATGGTGGGAGAAATTATGGCACATGCCTCTTTAGAATGAGGTGAGCAACTATAGAATATGAAAGGAAATACACTCACTGTCCTGTGATTAGATCCAATATATCTTGGTGCTTGTGGATCTGACAGTTATCCATCACATTCACGGAATTGGCGGTCGGGAAGGACTGCATTGAAGCCAGAAGACCCTCAACAAACCCATAGAAGGTTTGTGCAGTGAATGAGCCCTCTTTGATCTCAACATACAGGATACCCTGAAGCAATAGTGCAGGTAGGATAGAAAACCTAAAAATATCTGAATTTATTAAAAATCACAGTTGAGACAGATAAAAGCATACTGGCAACCACAGACACAAAATGCAGTACAGGGAGCAATTGATCCTAAGATACTCCAAGGATACCCTCAATAAGTGGTACGTCAATCAAATGATAACTCATCAACAAACACTAGCTGATCAGGGGTATAATTGTGGCCATTTGAGAAATAATACTCTGAATATTTCTGGTTTGAACGCTCAATGACAGGTTTGCTCATCTAAGTCCACCAGTCAACTTTTGTCATGTTTGAGAAGAGTCAGATATACCTTTTTGATACTAAAACCACATTGTTTAGACTACGCCAGATTGTGGGGATTCAAACAGATATACCATGAGGTTCCCAAAGTGCCAACTGAAGCTCATCAAGATATAAAGCAGGTGAATACCCAATTAACCCAATGAGAAACTGCTAATATTCAATCAATGGCATCAGACTATGTTCTGTGACACATACCTGTATATCAGAAATTCTAAGTAGCCTCCAGCGGCCAATAACATTCCAATTCCGTGATGGGGGTGCAATAGATCCAGTGCAGTTGAAGTGGGCTAAGATTTGATTTACAGTACACAAACAGACCCCGTATATTAGACAATCAGAGCATGAGTGATATAGAGGGACATGTGGAGCACAATATCTTGGGCATCTTGAGATCATGCCCGCTAGTTTAGAGACATTAGATGAATGGCAATGGGTGGAGAGTTAGAGCACGATCAAACAATCACCAGCACTGCCACAGGCTCTTGTTTGTCCCCCTCAGGATCAAACATCAGGTGACGCCCCATTCCGCAACTGCACTCTTTAGCAAATGATGCTCGCATCTGCAGAAATTCTATGCAGTTCCAATGGTACAATCCACAAAACAATTGGTTAGGTTTTCATGGCAGAAGAAGCAAATACAGTCCAAAGGAGAGAGGCTGGAGACCCACTTTTAAAATACAGTGGAATAGACTTGCACCTGCGCCCTGGGCGTGCAATATCAACAGTAGTACCCATGTAGAGAGGGGGCAAGCAGTTTGAGAGTAATGAACAAAATGGGCACACATGCCTCTGTAGTATAGCAAATTTGAGTATTCATATTCAAGCTTAGCAATTGGTATAGGCACCTGCACCTCATCCGTGCAATTCTAACAATACGAAGATTGTATTGATCACCAGTATCAGCGGGGATTCTTAACCAAACACATACTGGGTTGACCTACAGAGGCGTACCAGTAACGATGCTACACATCCAAGTGAACGTCAGTGAAGTCTCAACATGTACTAATGGTATGTGTGCAAGTGAAGGGCTATTTCTTTACATTGTGTGCCATTACATTCAGTATAAATGACTACGTGTACTGGGGAGCCCCATACGCGTACCGGAGAACCCCGTACGCGTGCCAAGCGTTTATGCACACATGTCAGCCACTGATGGTTGCATGTGTAGAATTGATGGTCCCCAGATCTCACCACAATCTTAAGTGAAGTAGCCCATAAAATGCAGTAAATTCACAGCTCTCTGATTGTGTTATCCATATTATCTCAATAATTTGCCTTCACTACTCAGAGGGAAACCTTTGCTTGGAGGAATATTTACCCCAGAAAAGTATCACATGAACTACTAATTTTCCCCATATCATTACTGCTGCGTTGTGATTCTCAGCTATACATATGCTCCACCATTAACTCTACAAAGATACAGGCAATTTGGAGTACAGGGAGGGGGCTCAATGTGCGAAATATTACTAGTCAGGGGATAGATCACACCTGAAGCAGGAAGACAATACTTCTAAGATAGGCTGATGAGGACCCAATGAGGAGGATTTGTTCAGGGCGACTCCTTAACCTTGTTCAGTCATTTGAGCTGGTATCTATAAGATAGAATCACTTCACCTCAGTGAAGTATCTCATCCAGGTGATGTGCTCACAGCTGCACTCAGTACAGGCCAATGCTCATGAATGTAAGGTATCTCACAATGAGATTCTGGGCAGAATGAGCTTTTCAAGCATTCTGAATTTTATGAACACTTTGGGTTATGTTTGCTGTCCATTGCTTCTACGGGAGTGGTGGCAAGGGGAGAATGGGGAGTATATATTGTAAGTGTTGGGAACATGCTGGGACGTGTGTGAAACATGCTGGGGAGCAAGTGGAACATGCTGGGAAGTATGTGGAACATGCTAGAAAGTATTTGGTTCACTTTCCTACACATTCAAATTAGCCAATATACAACTCAGACTGCACATTGAATTCATCCCCAGTGTAATAGTATGCATACCATTACACCTGGGATGTATACTGCACTCAACCAGGTGTGACGATATTGGACATACACAGGACACAGTCTCAATGTTCACCAAGGAGTATGGACCCCCAAGGTGTAACAGATCTTAATCTGTTGCATGCAAAGAACCAGTGGACCAGTCCTGAAAATGTGTTCGGGGCTACTGGGACATGTTTGGAGTGTGCTGGGCCATGTTTGGCATGTGCTGGGATGAGTTCAGAGTGTGCTGGGATGTGTTTGGAGTGTGCAGTGTGTGTTTGGAGCATGCTGGGACAGGTTTGGAGGGTGCTGGGATGTGTTTTGACCTTGTTGGTAAAGATCTGGAACATGCTGGCAGGCATTTGGTTCACTTTGCTATATGCTTCAATGAGCCTGTGGGACCTTTCCTGACAATGTATTCAGAGCATGCTAGGAGGTGTTTTGAGCATGCTGGGAAGTGTTTGGAACCTGCTGAGAAGTGTTGGAAGCCTGCTGGGATGCGTTCAGAGCCTGCTGGGCAGCATTCAGAGCATACCAGGAAGCATTCAGGACATGCTGGAAAAGATCTGATTCATTTTGTTATGTGTTTCTATGAGCCAACATACAACTCAGACTGCATGGTGAATGCAGCCCAGGTCAAACGGTAAGCGCCCCATTAGTCCCAGGATGTGTACTACACCCAATGCGGTGTGATGATATCGAGAGCACACACAATACAGCCTCAATATCTGCCACCGGAGTATGGAGTCCTAAGCTGTAACAGATCTTAATCTGTTGCATGCAAAGAACCATTGGGCCATACTTGATAATGGGTCTGGATCTTGCTGGTCACCTTGTTCAGTGTGGTACACATCCCAGGTGTGAATGTATGCAAACTGTTAAACCTGGGACTTATTCAATGTCCAGTCTGACTTGTATATTGGCTCATTTAAACATACAGTAAAATGAACCAAATGCCTGTTAGCAGGCTCTAAATGTTTCCCAACATGCTTCTAACACATCCCAGCACACTCTGAACGCGTCCCAGCAGGCTCCGAACGCCTCTCAGCATGTTCCGAATGCTTCTGCTCCAAACAGGTCCCAGTATGCTCCAAATGCGTCCCAGTATGCTCCAAACGCATCCCTGCACACTCCAAACACGTCTCAGCACACTTTGAATGCTTCCCAGCACGTTCCAAACACTTCAGTCCCATAGTTCTTTGCATGCAACAGATAAGACTATCCTACACCTTGAGCATCCATAGTTACATGGCAGAGTATGCGACTATATACTGTGTCATTCAAATGCACTGCACGCTGTTGATTGCAGTACACATCCCAGGTATACCGGTATGCATACTGTTATACCCAAGATTTGTTTGATGTGCAGTCTAAGTTGTATATTATCTCATTGAAGCATATAGCAAAGAGAACAAAATGCTTGCCAGCACATTCTAGATGTTCACCAACTTGTTTCAAACATGTCCCAGCACACTCCAAACGCGTCCAAGTAGCCTCCAAACACATTGTCAGGACTGGTCCACTGATTCTTTGCATGCACCAGATTAAGATCTGTTACACCCCGGGGGTTCATACTCACATGGTGGATATTGGGACTGTCCTGTGTACTTCCAATATCATCACACCTGTTTGAGTGCAGTACACATCCCAGGTGTAATGTTATGAACACTGTTGCACCTGGGATGCATTCAATGGGTGGTCTGAGTTGAATCCCGGTTAATAGAAATGTGTAGGAAAGTGAAGCAAATGCTGCCCAGCATGTCCTAAATGCTTGCCTGCCAGCATGTTCTAGATGTTTACCAACATGTTCCAAACTCACCCCAGGACATTCCAAACACATCCCAGCACTCTGTGAACGTGTCCCAGGACACTCTGCAGCATGTTCTGCTCACCTCCCAGCGTGTTCTGCATGCTTCCCAGCATGTTCCACACACTTGTCTTCCTGTTTCAGGTGTGATCTATACCCTGACCAGTAATATTTCCTATTTTGAACCCCCTCCCTGTGCTCCAAATTGCCTGTATCTTTGTAGAGTTAATGTTGGAGCATATGTATAGCTGAGAATCACAAGGCAGCAGTAATGATATGGGGAAAATTAGTAGTTCATATGATACTTTTCTGGAGTAAATATTCCTCCAAGCAAAGGTTTCCCTCTGAGTAGTGAAGGCAAATTATTGAGATAATATGGATAACACAATCAGAGAGCTGTGAATTTACTGCATTTTATGGGCTACTTCACTTAGGATTGTGGTGAGATCTGAGGACCATCAATTCTACACATGCAACCATCAGTGGCTGACATGTGTGCATAAACACTTGGCACGCGTACGGGGTTCTCCGGTACGCGTATGGGGCTCCCCAGTAGGCATAGTCATTTATACTGAATGTAATGGCACACAATGAAAAGAAATAGACCTTCACTCGCACGCATACCATCGGTACGTGTTGAGACTTCACTGACGTTCACTTGGACGTGTATCATCATTACCGGTAAATGTCTGCGTGTCAACCCCAGATGTGTATTATTGAAGGGGTCTGCTGATATGACTCTATTGATAGCATAGTACACTCGGAGATTGCCCAAAAACATGTCCAGCTTCGGGAGCCCAACATATTTGATCACCAAGTACCAACTGCAAAGTCACTTGCAAACTGCTGTAAATCTCCACAAAGGGGTATTTTGCAGCATTTAGCCTGTTTGGTGAACAGGAGACAGAAAAATCTGGAGGGATCAAAAGTAAGCAGTTTTTGAGAATTTGATTTTCCTTCTTTGGACAAATTTGAATTTCAATAAGACATGCAGACCACTTCGATTTGTCAGATTTGAAATTGATTAGTAGATCAAGAAGAAAAGTGCCGTTTATTTTCATAGACACAACACAGTAGTTTCTGTTGAAAGCACTGAGGTAAAATTTGGGTAGAAACAGCCTCATTTTTGGTTGTGGGAACATGTTGGTACACCTAGGTGATATAGACATTAATATTAGGTAAGAGCATGGTATATGGACCCCTTTAGGGTATTTTCAACCCAATTCTTGAGCTTGTGGACGAAGACACTGTTTGGTGTGTTTGCAAGGGATTTCCCCACCACTATGATGCAACTAACCACTGAACCTCATTTTAAGCTCACTGATGCAATCAATAGCTGGGTATGATAAATGGGCCCCTTTAGGGTAGTTCTTACACAAGTATTAACCAGTACATATATGTGGTTTTTGACAGTTTCCTATGGGATTTTTCGGCTTCTCCTAAGTAATTGTTCACTTGAAATAAACATGAACTACATCTACTTCTGTCTTAGTTTGAACTCTACTCAGCAAAAATGAGAAAATCTCCCAGTACTCCAGTGCACTAAGGAAGGGGGAGTAGTGGCTCCTGGCCTTGTAAGCGCCCAGGAGCACTTGGGAGCACTCCGGAGCACAGGAGCATGGGAGCACAGAACTCCAGGGTGCTTCCAGGTGCTCCCAGGCACTTACAAGGCCAGGAGCCACTACCTCCCATTCTGCAGCTCTCCAGAGCACTAAGAGCTTTTCTTGTTTTTGCAGAGTAGTTTCAATAACAAAGACTTAGCTGAAATATGGGAGACCCTGGTTGAAACTTCCTTAGCATGCATCTTTGGGGGTGATTTCATGTTGTATTCAAGGGTTTTTAGACATGACCCACGATTCAATATGTGGGTGCTTTTTACTTGAAATGGATATTTGGGCGAACCTTGCTCAACCTTTGGGTGCTTGGATTCACTCAGAGAGATGTCTACGCCCTAATGTTGCGACCAGAAGGTGTGTGACAATGGCACAGGCCTTTTAGTTGATGAGGGTTCTCTAGGCTATGGAGTGGGGACTGGCGTGTCAGGAAAACAGCAGGTTTTTAGTCTATGCAAACATTTTCATTTACATCTATTCTACTAGATTTACAGCTGTTTACAGGAATTTACATAAATTTATGTGGCTCTACTGAATTTAACCGTTTAGGTGTTTAGTAAATTTATTAACTGCTGTAAATCCAGATAGCATCGGCAAGTTTGTCGGTGTCGCAGGAGCGCTCTTGAGCAGCTAGAGCGGCCAGAACGAGGTATCGAGCTCTGACAGCGCTCCTAGAGCGCTCTCTATACTCTCCTGTTAGCTCGGATCTCATTCCCCTACCATGTACTTCACAACATGTGCTATCTTCTTATCTATCCATTAATTTTGCTTCCCTTTTGTGCTAACCTAGCTAAATGCTAGATGATACCCCCTACTAAGTCTGCAGGAATTGAGCTGCATGCACTTAGATTCATGGAAAATATCTAAAATACACCTCTAAACTCAGCCGTTCTGAACATTATATGTTGTGGATTATAATACAAATACACCCTGAACTAAGAACAGAACACTCAGAGCACTGAGAGTGCTCTGGGAGCACTCTGGCCGCTCTAGCTGCTCAAGAGTGCTCCTGCAACGCCGACAAACTTGCCGATGAGATTTAGGTAAATCCTCATGAATTTAGGTAAATCCACATGAACAAAGGGCATATGCTGGTGGATACATGTGGATGAATTTTCCCCCTTTTCCCTGATCCTGCAGATTGTTGATAGAGACTTGGTAGACTAAGGATGTTGGGCAGAATAAACACCAGAATCCCACACCCACACGCGGGATTCCGACCCTCTGTGGTCATTCCTGCACCTGCACCTGCACGCGAGAATGCGAGAATCTGCCGGATTCCAACCAATTCCCGCAATTCTGCGGGTACCAGTGGGAATGCAGGTATGAGGGACCTAGGATGCCATCACATAGGGACAATTCATAGCTCATTAAATGCGCAAGAAATAGCACATCCTAAAGGTATAACTTACATGTCTGTATAAAATTTTCCTCATGCAGAAATACTGTATTTAATGTACTTAAAATGTGTAATTACAAACACAAGGAGTAACCAGGATTTTTGGACCCAACATAATAGTATAATCCTGCTATACTATGTTAAGTTTATGTATGTACAAAGTTTCAGCTTGATTGAATCACAGGAAGTGCATGAACCTGTTACTGAAACCATTAAATCCTCCTATTTCACTACTTGCTCACATACACACCTGTTTGGCAGAATTCTGAGTATGTACTGAGTACAAAGGTGGGAACACACATGTATCTCTACGTGTACAAGATATCTCACAGTAATCTGCTCAGCAATATGGTGAACTGAGTACATACCAGCACATGTGGTTATCTTGGTACCAGTACATCAAGTTGTGCATCACTCAGAATTTTGGCAATATGGACACACCTAGGCATTAAGGATGTCACGCGGAAATTTTGCGGGAATCTCGCTCCCGCACGCGGGA
>JANWGL010002375.1:0-15790 GCA_025200755.1 Ceratobasidium sp. C01 | reverse complement strand
TCAGGTCCTCAGGACACTTTCAGTATCTTCGGGCCTTAGAGCCACTTCGCCTCTGACTCGTGGCTTACCAGTCAAGTCAGCAGTATCGTCTCGTGGCTATTAAGCCAACTTCGTCTTTCGTGCCACCAGAAGCCTTCGTCTTCGTCATTGCAGTCTCTCTAAGGGAGGTTGTGACATACCATCACGGAACTAGTGACAGGAATACCTGTAACAGATCAAATCAGAAACAAGCCACAGCAAACGATGATTGGGGTAAGGGTCCTGAACGAATGAGTCGGTTGGGTTTAGGGTAATGGTCAGTTATTTGTACATGTGTCAGGGGCATGTGGTCATATTTGGATGGCACCACACCAGAGGCGCAAGTGTGAGACCATTGATGCTGTGCAACGTATGTAAGCTATTTCCAATTTACACGTTGGTCATCCCATGGTAATTGTGTGCGCACCAAAATGTGACAGCCCACCGTAGGGATGAAACCCAGACCCCCCCTGAAGTCACGGGCTCCTTGGGTCAAGCGTTGACTGCTGAGCCATCCAGGCTCACTTCCCATACTCTGCCAGTGATGGATCTTAGAAACACGGGTAACAGAAATTCCAAAGGGATTGTGCTGAGTAATGGGTGAGAGATGATAAGGCTTTTTGCCACTGCTGACCCCAAGAATGGACCTGGTCCACTCATGGTGAAAACTTGGAATCCTTCCATTCTTTCTCTATCATCTTGCAATGGCCTTGGAGGCACTCAGTGCAACTAATCCAGTTTGTTTTGGTTGAGAATCACCTGTAATCCTGCTCAAAAAAGTCTCAGCCCAGAGCTCTTTGTCTCATGTTATCCTGCATATCCTTTGGGAAGGTCGTCACACCGGTGCGGTCCTGGGCTTCACCTGTCCACCAGAAAAGAGGACTACCAGATAGGTTGTCGATGCGAGTAGCTATTTCCCTTACCGTCACTGGAGAAGGGGGACATGGGTTCATCCAAACAAAATCACTTGAACAAAATGCCATCGTTTTTAGCCATGGCAACTGTATCATGCATGTAGTCCCCTTCATGCCATATCACAGATGGAAATACTGTCAAAGTTCTTTAGTGACTGTACTCACCTTCTTAAGTCCAATTGTCTGAATTGCTGATGCATATATTTGCAACTCAACGTTGCTCTAACGGCAGCCAACAAACAGCTAGTGCAATGATTTGCCAAGATGCAATTGGATATCTCCACCAACAAAGACGGAATGGCATAATACCATTTTAAGGTCATGTGTTCCTGCCTCAAATATTCACAAGGAATATCAGGCAAACTCAATGGCAAATCAAAGCCCAGACACAAGTCTTTAACGCAATGCATTAACAAGCAGCAAAGGGTGTTTGCTCCAAGTACCCAATTTTGCAACTGATACCGTATGTTGCATGGGCCATGGACAGTTTTATATGTTGGGTGGAAAAGTGGCCACGTACCCATGTGAAAATACACATGTCTGTCGTAGCTTTCATTGAGTAATCCAGGCTCTGTGTAGAAATTGCAGATGGGCCAGTTCCAGAACTACTGGTGCAGGTGGGTCCTCTTTGTTGGCTCATCCACATTGCTGGGAAGTTAGCTGAGCTCTGAGGGATACCCCAGGCTGCATGGGACACACCCAACAGCCCTCTTTACAATGACAACCTTGTTCCTCTCACCTCTGCTCCTATCTTCAAGGCCCTTCAAGAAGATGAGCTTGTGGATGAGTTGTCAAATGTCCCTCAGGCCAAGTTAGAAGACATAGACAAAGACGCTTGCCCTATTCTCCTGCCAGTCATAGGGTCTGACGCCCATACATAATCTTCCAATCCACATCCAAACCTTGACACTGTCACCACAACTCACTCCAAGAAAGGCGGAGGAGCGAAGACCAAGGGTGCCCCCAACTTGAACACCAACCCCTTTGACTCCATGGTGGTTCCTGGAGTTGTCCCAGGTGCAGACAACATCCTGTATCCCAGCAGACACAGCAGAAAGGCTGTTGTCCTGTCACTTCTTTGTCCAGGAAAAAGGCTGCTGCTGAGGACAATGATGAGGAAGATGATGTGGAAGATGTGAGATGCAATTTGTGTTGAGATGCAACCTATGTTGAGATGCAACCTGTGTTGAGATGCAGCCTGTGTTGGGATGACTACTCAAATTGGACAAAGCCTCCAACTACAGTCAGAATACCACCTGCCTATGTGCAACCCCAGGCAGCAGGACATGTCCCGTTAGATGTGACAAGAGATATCCTCAAGTGTACACCCAGTCACGTTGCAGGTATAGGTCAACTTTCTTCCTGTTTCCTGCAGAATTCCTGGGGCATGAACCTTGCACAACCCAGTACTCATTGCTCCAGCAAGAACACCATTTTTGACCAAGGGCAAGTATGGATGGCAGTGACTTAAATGAAGAAAACTACTGTCCTCTTGATGAATGACTCCTCCAAAAAGGGAATGAGGTTGTGGAAGTCACTTGTGGAGCTTGCCACCTGTTTGTCAAAAATGCCCTGCAGTGGTAACTTTGCTCTCATGATACTGTCCCTTGGTGTACAACATATGAAAGTTATTCCACTCCGCTCCTACCTTTATGTTTACCCATATCAGACTGCTGTCTCATGTTCAGGACTTATACATTATCAACCTCGCAAAAACCCTATGCACTTGTTACAAGACCAGCAACCAGGGTGCTGTCACTGGCACACTTAGTATTACCCTGGCTAATGGGTTTTACATTATCTGAACCCATCCATTGAACCCACATAGTTGCTCCAAATCATAAAGCCCCTTCAAGGAGAAAAAGAGGATAAAGTCAGCAAATCTCCTGAAGGTGCAGATTGTTCATCCTGCATTGACACAGCCACCTGTAGTGGATTTCACCATCTTGCTTTAATTGGATGGGCTTGGATTTTTCTTCACTCTGGTGAGTCTGACAGTGTCGCACACGCCATTGGCCAATCAGGCTGTAAGCACAGCCCTCCTCCTTCAAGCAGGTAAGTACATTCACTTATTATGGGTTGATACCCATTAGGTCAAGGTCTTCAGGTGCAGGGGACTTGCTTTGCTGAAAGTTGGAATGCCAACCCAGGGAGATTACAATCAATGTGGAAGGCACTGTGCAAATCTTTAAGTACAGTTCTGGTTAGGTAACATTAACTCCTGGGCTGAAAACGATTATTTCACATTAATTTTACAGGACTTTGTTGTTCCAATGCCCACTGAACAGTACATGACTCCAAGCCAGACTCAGCACCCTACTCCGAGGGGTACAGTGCTGCACCTGCACTGCTTGTCCATTGCATCTTGCTTGTTCATTGTGTCTTGATTAACTGCTCTGTGTCACTTCCCTATAACATTAGCCAGCACTAATTGCAAGAACACTGCTGGTCAGGTAATTGTGAAGCTTGCCCTGGCTCATAAGGAAAGAGAATAGTGTAAAATTGGTTGACCATAAGTAAATAGGCTTGCCCTAATAAATGATGACGTGGGAGCTGGCACAACTATGGCAATGATTGTTAGTGATTCCATACAGACCCTGCTAACAGAGGCTCTGTTCCTACCATCTATTGTACAAGTGGTAAGCAGAATGCTCTCAATATTTGGCACACTGAAATCCACTGTATCCAAAATGATAGGTCATGGTATTCATGAAGGTTGTTGGTGAAAGGGCTATTGGCAAGCACTCTTGTATCCAATGGAAAGTAATTGCAATTTTGTACTACTGTCAAGACCCACGTGAGAGTTGACAAAGCAAGTAATGGAGAGAGAAGTTTGTTCTAGAAGGACTGCAGGGTAGTCTAGAGGCAGGAGTACAAGAAGGCAGTTGGTGGCTGAATAACCCTCTGAGATACATAAGTCAAGGGTAAGTGAAAGGTATATCATAAGGTAGAGCAAGCTGGGGTATTCAGAGTCACAACTACTCATGGATGACTGTTGGGAATTCTACTAAGTAGTTGGTTGTCCTGAAAGGACAACGTCTGCTGGCAATGGCTCGAGTGAGACTTTTGAGTTCAGGATAAGTCTCTCAAGTCCTGATGCTAAAGACTCTTAAGTCGACGCAAGTAGAGGCCTCTTAAGGCAGACAAGGATGGGATCCATAGAGTGTATAAGTGTGTAAGAGCCTAGAGTAGAGCAAGCTGGGGAAACCAGGCCGGCTCCATGATCCTAAATACAGAGGGGTCCCATTGCCATGTGCGCGCAAGTACATACAAGTGATTCAAGGTGCGAGTCAGAGCATTGAGTCGTACAGGAAGGCTGCGCAAAAAAAGAAGAACAAGTCATGAGCGCAGCTGCAGATGAGCGACTCATGCGTGAGCCTCAAGAAACAAGAACAAGAAAAGACAAGACAAGCCCCAAAGGTACATGACAAAACAGGGGTAATGACATTCAGGCTTGCTCATAGCTCAATATAGAGAACAAGGCTGAACAGCCCAGGACAAATCAGTGTGGGCAAATCATAACTGCACGGGAATGCACGGTCTGCAGGATGCAAGTTCTACAGAATAGTCCAGAAGGCGCAGCATTATGCAGCAGGAGCAAGGAGACAGGAGAGGCGAGGCAGTGCGTAAGGCGCAGCAGAGCACAGGTGCAAGCCACAACGGACGGAGAGAGACATAGTCTCTGGGGCTCACAATAACTAAAGTCAATTGGAAGCTGAGAAGAGTAGGTTGGGAGGGGAGGTGTTTGGGAGGTGTGGCAAATGAGCCATGGTGGCCAAAGTGTGGTGCCAGAAGTGAATGTAGGCCGTCAAGAACAACACTCTGGAGTTTGACAATAACATGTTGGGCACTGACGGGTACATGCCCAGCTCAGTGGTGAAGATGTAGGATGTCAAAAAGCTGGCAGTCATGTGGTTGAGTGGACATCAACTGGCAGAGCACTCCATAACTTTCGTGTTTTGCCTTGAAAATAGGACTCAGTACTCCTGTTTGAACCTTCCAAGTCATGTAAAACACACTGATTAACAGCTTGTAAACCACTAGGGCTTCCAACAGGTGCTCCTCTTGCTCAGGTATGGCTGGTAATTTTCCAGGGATTTCTACTATTTCATCTTGTCTTGTTTGGACCTATGCCTTTCCATGCTGGACTTAGCGCTTTCCTGTTCCCACTTTGTTTCCCTGTACAGCACCAGGTCACAAACCAAAGCTGGGTGACTTGGTATGTGTGGAAGGTGGATTAGATCAGTCTGAGACACTATCATAAGCTCTAATGAGGCTGCCTGACTCACTCAACTCTGGGGGAAGTGGGTGCGTTCCCGTAGGACTGTGCCGCCTAAATTGGAGGCTATGTCGGGCCGTTGGATTCGGAACGATTCAGGCCTATTAAAGAGTGACATGTGAGCTAAATTGCTCTCCAGTAATATTTGTATACTATAAAATGGACTGTATTCAATACATACACTGCCCCATACAACATTGAGGAGCACAGCCAATCAATTAATTACATGGGCCACTTAGGCCCAATGACCACAGGTTCAGGGTCCACAGACGCAATTTTCGACGCGCGCAGAGCCATATTAGAAGTTTCAAGGTGGTAGAGGAATGTGGGAGGAAGCAGGGGTGAGTCGGGATAGGGACGCAGTTTGTTTACACATCTGCGCCCCTGTTAGTAATTGGCTTTTTATCTCCCACGCATACAACAAGCATAGACTGATGGAGACAATGGCCTTATCAAGCTAATTGATCAAATCAATTGGTTTCTCTCTTGTTTACACTCAATTTAGTACAGCCATCTAGGTGTATAGATGTTTAGCGAGGGGGGTACCTGGCCTGGCTGAAAATCGCGCTCCTAAAATGTTGAGAGCGCGCTCATTTTAGATTATGGTCCGCATCCGGGCATCTGTGTGCACTTCCGTGGTAATGTTTACATCCGGGAGGTCTAAACGGTTATGACCACCTCTGATGCATGGCTAAATCCTTACGGGAACGCATTCGGTGACTAGGCAAAAGTATTCTGAGGTTCAGAGATACTAAGGTAAGCTTTAAATCCCCTGGGGGTCAGGGGTTCTTTTTTCCAAGTTTCATCCCAGTCAGGCTGCAATTTCTACAGGTGGATCTTATGCCCTTTGTCCTCCAGATTTGTTCAAAACCAAGTCCCCAAGTGCCCTGGACCACAAGATCCAGGGCTATCAGAAATTACTTACAAATATACCAGCAACAGTTTCAGATATTAGCTCTGAGAGGTGTCAAAACACCTCTGGGGACCAAGATATGTCAACCAAAGGTTGCTCAGAACCCAGGGGGAACCAATATATACACAGATCATCTCCACCACACAGCCAACCTTGCCCAGCTCTGGAGCACGCTGGATCCCAGGTATAGCTTCAGCCACTCCTGTGGCTCTGGAGCACACCAGAGAACTTCACAGCACCCATGAATACTATAGAGCACAGTACAATGCACTCTGATGGCTCCTATACTTCTGCTGACTAGCAATTCTTGGGAGCATCTAGTTGTCCAGGGTGACGTTTACCAAGCAGGCTACAGAGGCAGATATTAACAAACAAATGTGAATCCATTTTCTAACACTTATCGTCTGACAGCATATCGAAGCAATCCTACAATCAAATGGAGCTTTAGACCTTTATTCATCCATATCCCCTTGCACCACACCACAAGCTACACAATCTAAAGTTATCAGCTACATACCGTCAATCGTGGTCAATAATATAGACTGACATCATCACCTGATGGGCTTAGCGCTAGATCCATTGGCGAGGTGGGGGACCCTGAGGGGGCTAAGCAAAACAGTACTGGTGTCCAATTTATCTCCACCAATCAAGTCCTGGCATGACCATACCAACATATAGCGCATTACACAGCCAGCACCGACGGCACCACCATGGGGCATCAAGTAAGGTACAGCCATAAGCCTCTACATGACACACTAAGTGCTGAAGTCATCAAGGGAGGGGTGGTGTGCTATCTTGGAAGCAAGAACCCGGGGCATGTTCCACTCCCACTGAGGCAGCACCAGGCCTGGACCTCCAACAGAGAAAATCCTCAGAAGCAGAGGGTGTTGGAGCACAACCCCAAGCGAGCTCTGTGAGAAGCTCCATGGACTGGGTTTCCCACGGTTTGTCCGGTCTGGCGTTATGGCTACGTTCCATCAGACCCTCACAGTTCTCCCAAGTTCTGATGGTGTGCCTGCTAATACTGGCTTACGTTTTAATCACTCCGTCACTGACGATCTTCCTTCATTTCCAGCTCTGTATCTAGAACCGTCTTCATGTGATTCCGATGCTTCCTAAATATTCCGTTGTCATGTTCTTTCTTATCTCGCTTCTCTCGTCTTTCGATGTTCCCATTTCCGTTTGTACATGTGTGTTCAACCATCATGTATATAGAGAGCTGTGACCTGCAGGTCTTTGGCTCACCCTCCAATCCATCCTCACTCTTGATTACTCTCGGTGCATTGCGCCTAATCCACCTGCGTGAACTCCAACAGAGGGGCTCCATCAGGTTAAGCAACTTACAGCACTCTTCAACAGTCTAAGCCACGCACGCATCGTGCGCTGCCTACCTTTGGGGGTGAATGGATTCTGGCATTGCTTCAAGTTGGCCCACAACAAATAAGCACCAACTCTTCGTGACTCAAATTTGAGTTGATCTGAGAGCACTGGAGAGGAAGAAAGAGAAAAATAGATCCAGGTGGCTCAAAATTGGGTCCTGGGTTTTCTCTGATGTAAGTCCCATACACATCTCCCAACAGCATGGACCGGGAACCTGGAGGCATCAGCTGCAGGCCACCAGGGTCAAACCTGGGAGCTCACATATTGGAGGGTGTGGGACCCTGAGGCGCTAATCCCTGAATGGAACTCACAGGCCAACCTCCCCGAGCAGCGGTGTTAAGGCTACACCAGACTAACACCTAGCACTTAGGGCAATGCCCACTCAACCCTCAACAATGACTTCACAAGGGCATTGAGTGGGGTGCCCATGCAAGTAACCCCTGATGGGTTAAGTGCTAAACCCATCGGGGGGTGGGGGTGATCCACCTCTGGGGCAAGACCCTCAGGCATATTTTACCCATGAACAAGCAACCCATCACTAGGTCTGGCGCTTAACCCACCAAGCGGGGGGTGCTCCACCTCAGAGGCAAGACCCTAAACAAGCTCTCCCCTTGGTTATGACAACATTATGCTACACGCTCAGGCAGATAGGCAGGAGCACAGGGCATACCACAAGACAGCGGGAAGGTGGCTAAGGAGGAACAGGTGCCTGAGAACAGCCCCCTGACAACTTTAGTGCCTGACCCATCACGCATCCCTCGAAAAACCCACCTTGCCAAATGCACTTCGGACATTCACAAGGCATACACCATCAGTAAGGACACATGAACACTCTGATCCACCGGGGAAATTCTAACATGCAGGTCACACCCGTCATTCCACCCTGGTCTCTGGTGAAGGCCTCACACACTTAGCCGCCACCCACACTGCAAGACAATCAGCACACTCATACAAGTTGGGTAACTCTTTCCTTTCACTCCTTCCCATCATCCAAAATACGCTGGTAGACAGCGCACAGCCGTGACCAGTATGTATTCAAGACTAAATAGCATTACAGGGAGAGCAGGAAAAGTTTGTAAAGGATAAACACACAGCTGTGGTTTAAGAAGCAGAGAAAAAAGGGGTAATAAAGGGGGGGAGTACAAAGTGGAACTAATACACAAGGAGAAGGGAGAGAAAAGAAGGGGGATAGAAGAGGACAGCACCTCTCAGATCAGGCCCCACCAGTCAGGGTATTGGGGGTGGCAAGACCAGTATCACCATATGGTTTTGAAGCTGGACCATGAGTCTAGCCGCAGCGCAATCAACCAAGCTCTCCCAACTGAACCTCTGTTCCATCACCACAACCTGTACATCACCCCAGCAAATCAGAAGGGGGTGGACTCAGTGACGTTCTCAAGCCAGGCAGGTGGAGCAGGGCTACTCACGATGCCAAGTGCTGCACTCCATCTGGGCCTAACAGTTCCAATGGGAATTTGCTCTCCAGGCAGATCTGGCAGGGGCCAATGAAGCTGTACGGGGCCTCACACTAAGCTTGACAGGGACTTGAAACAGGGCAAGGGAGACCCCAAGCACTTCCAGCTTCCTCCTGCTTGTGAAACGCCAGAGATTGTTGGCTGTCGCCATGATGGTCCACCAGGAGAATATGACCAGGTCATCACATTGTCTATGTAACAGACTGCAGTCTGTCTGTCCCCAGACAACAATGCTGGGGACCCTGAGCTTGCTGGGCTGAATGCTACAGGGGGACTTGCCAGGGGTGTGGAGGAACCCAATCTGCAGCCCCTCAAGTTAGGTCAGGTTTTCCTGAGGGTCTTAATAATTTTATTGAGGCCTAGGTCTGCCATATTTTGTGGGGTTCATACCTAACCATCCAAGGGTGAGTGGTTTCTCCAAACAACTGCGTTAAGGTAAAGCTCAGGTACTCAATGGTGGTGACCAGCAGGGTCACCCATTCAAGGAGATTTTAAACCTGTGGAACTCAGACCTATAGGCATGGAGCTGATGCAGTGCTTGAAACAATCCCTCAGGGGCCTGGAGACCAAGCAACCCAACAGCCATGGTGAGCTGGGACTTCAGTGTGAGGGACTCAAGAGAGGCAGGGCCCTGAGGTCTTCATTGCACAGGGCCTCAGATTGGGGGCCGAGGTACCCCACACAACCTTGTCACATAGTCGCTTTGCCCGCAACCCAAGCTCCAAAAGCCAAGCCTACCCCAGCAGCATGTTAGCTAAGGCCTGTCATGCATTGTTGTCCACGAAGCACCAGGTGTACAGGTCCAGGGCGGTCAGATAGATCAGATCAATGGGGCCCAGCAGCTCTATGTACTGCAACACCAGTGCTGCTTCACAGGGAGACATCCCTCCCCCCAGCCACTCACCTCTGTTGCTCCTGTGACCAGGAAGGACTGCAAACAGGGCCCAAAGGTCAGGCTCATAGCCTAATGTGAATGGACCCAGACTGTGGGCACAATAGCCTCAGCCTTTGAGGTCAGCCCACAGGCAGTGGACAAAAACATTGAATAATAGGTGGTTGACGCACATGGGACATGCCCACTCAGGAAGGTCCAGTGAGGACGCAATCATACTGGTGAGTTCCAGGTTTCAAAGCATTGACGTAGTAGATGTGTCGTGGCAATAGGGGTGTGACCAGGGCATGAAGAGGGTGAGATGCAGGTGGGACCCACAATGGCCAGTGCTTTATACCTTGGTGTTCAAGGGTATTGGTGTGGCCCCAGCCCCATGTAAACTGATGCCGTCTCTTGTGCATGAGGATGGAAAGCACCTAATCACCCGTCACTGACTTGCTTCATTGAATTACAAATCTGTCAGGCCAGAAGTCCAACCCACAGGGATGGACAGGGTATTTGCCGGTGTGAGATAGGGATACCAGACCTAGAACTGTTAGGCAAGATTAGCAAGCAAACAAGGCAGGCCAACATGAGCCTCCATACACATGGCCACC
Source organism: Ceratobasidium sp. C01 (assembly GCA_025200755.1). NCBI lineage: Eukaryota > Fungi > Basidiomycota > Agaricomycetes > Cantharellales > Ceratobasidiaceae > Ceratobasidium > Ceratobasidium sp. C01. The sequence goes on along the minus strand of JANWGL010002375.1, from coordinate 5,323 downwards.
TCGAAGATTGGGGCATTGTACAGAAGCACCATACCAGTACCTCCCATACCCATTTGGCTCATTGTTCTCAATGTAGTTGAGAAGGTGCGTATGTGTGTATATAGTCCTGCTTCAGATGCATACATATGTTAGTCCATGGGAGGTCGCACCCAGTGAGGCCAGGGGGAGCCCACCAAGCTGGAACACAACATGGGGAGAGGTGGGGGGGGGACCAAGACTGTCAAGTCTGCCTAAGATGGAGAACCAGGAGCTCCACAAGATGAAGCTGCTTCTGACTCACAACCCTCTTGTATGCCCACATCCCTGTATCCCCCATTGGAACATGATACCTAGGTCGTCACTGGGACAGAAAGAAGGCTAAAGTAAAAAGAATGAAAAAAGGAAAAGGAAAAGGAAAAGATAAACAGAAAGGACAGGCAGGCAAAACTAACAGATTGGGCGGGAGAAAACGTGGACTTTGCATGATCTCACAGCTCAGCAAAACTCAAAGACAGCGCCATGTGGGGGGCAGTTTATGAACATTGCAAGGCAATTGTCCAGGTAGTAGAACCGCCTGGTGTCCACATTAGTGTTCCCCGCTCAAGTCTCTCGTTACCCATCGGGGGCTGCATGTCCAACCAATAGGTCTGCAGGAACCTACTGCAGGGGCAGAGTCAGAAGCTGTTAGTCGCGGTCTCACACTGGGTAGTCAGCGTGGATCACTCACATATCCAAGTCATCCATTGCACTGAGCGGAAGGAAGTGTTGGAAATGGAAATCAATCTCCAGGGAGGCCACTAGCAGGGATCAAACATGGTACTGAGCCCTCAGCATGAGGAAAGTGAGGTGGGGCAGCACCCCTAGCCACTTGAACACCCCATATTGCTCAAGAGGTGGGACCTCAGTCCAAGCTGTCTGACTTGAGCCAGCCCTGGCAGTGCAGCCAGCAAGTCCTTAGGGCTGGTTCTTGTGTTCTTTGCTGGACGAAGAGGTTGATGCACGTCAGATTGTGCTGGCCTGATGCAAGGGACTTCCATGCCTCCCTGAACCCCCCACAGAACAACCACAGCCATAAGCACTTGTTGGCCCCATGGACACAGAAGGACTGCAACTAGGGCCTAAGGGTGAGGGCCAAGGCACCGCAGGGTGTCATGGTATGCCTGCAGGCCCACCGTACTGTGAACTTGACTTTGTTTGTATTGGGGAACACCAGCTTGAGGGACATCAACTGTGTCGTGTTTTCCCAACTGGGGCACACCGTGAATAACCATATGATATCCACACCACACACATGAGTGCTGGCAAGATTGAAACACCACATCAAGAGGACTTCTGGAAGGTGGGATGTGGACGGGTCAATTGTCACACATCAATGAGAAGCCCAGGCACCCTCGAACACCTTGCAACTCAATGAGGGATACCAAAGTCTGGGACTTGTTGGTGGGGCAAGGTGCATCCACAACGTAGCACAAAGGCATCATCAAGCCCATCAAGATCAGCCCACAGGTGCTGGACACGCCTCAAGAAGTGCTGGTTGGTACAGATCACATTGGTGAGGTCAGGCAGTGACAAGTGGGATGCAATGCTGTGCAGGAGCGTCAGAGGGCAAGAGATTGATGGAATACTAAAAGACAGGGTCATCACAGGGCACAATGAAAGTTGGGCTGGGCTTATGCGTGCGTTGCAGGCCGCCTTGATACCTGGAACCTCTGTGGTCCTGGCCACAGATCCAGCCCCTGATGAATGAAGTAGTTCACTTGTCATCTAGGGCACAGTTTTATTCACTAGCCAACTACAAGCTCATAGATTCCATGGAGAAATCCGCCCCGGGTACAGCTCGAACACCATAAATCGGCCGCCAAGACTGAAGACAAGTGGCAGTTGTAAGATCCCCCACTCAGCTATGGATCAAAACTCGAGCTTGCAGTGGGCCACCCGCAATGAGGGCGCTATCTCTGCCCAGCAGATATTGATTGGGGTGATGTAGTGTAAGTACAAATGTGACAAATGCCTTGTAAGGATGCTCATGAGCCTCATACCATTTACTGTAGTGCATGAGCAAGATTTCGAGATACACACAACCCACCTATGACAGCGGATAATGTCCGGTGTTTGTTTACAAAGATTGCACACTGGACCCCAACGATCTATTTAAGGGCTTTCCTCCAGAGGGACATCATGGTTCGTGTAAGTACTATCTGATAATCTTAGATATCAACTCAACTGACAGTATGCTACCATCTTAGGCTGTGCGAGCAGTGATATGCATTCCAACTGTAGCAAATAATGTAGATAAACCCAACCAACAATCGGAGAGAATATCCAAGGCAGAGATTTATGAGATGGAGAAAGTAACACCAAGATTCCTGGCGGATGTAGCTGTACGGGTAAATCTGTATTTGAATTTTCGGGTGACTTGGTTGGAGGTACTAACATCACACACTGTTTAGGTGTGATACGCTCTTTCATCAGGAACCACCTTCAACTCGAAGGGTGGTGTATTCAACTACGAACAGTTCTATACGGAGATTGTCAACAATTTGACCCATCCGGTTTGCAAAATCAGTCCGAGAGCTTGATGGAATGGTGGAACGAGTAAGTTAATTGATACATCCTGCTGCTGCTGCACAGGGTACTAACGGAGTATTCCCAGGCGTCTATTCTCTGCAAAACATGTCTATGAGGATGCGGCACTCTTGGGTATGTTTGCGTGCGATTGTAAGCCTAAGCATAAGCACAACACCAAGCAGCAGCTGAGAACAACCAGGAGTAATCACTGGTTATCCTCCGTACATTTGCTATTATAATACATTTTCGTTTACTATTTAATGATTTGGGAATGATTGTGAAGAATTTCTGCGGCACCAGCACGAGATGTTTGAAAGTGAGCGGAACATCTCACATTTCAAGTCACAATTGCGTGCAACTTTCAAGCATTAATGACAATGCTGTCACAGTTTGATCAGCGCGACATCATGACTAGCTCTCAACATGATGCTGTTGTAGAGGAATCAATCCACCGTGTTTGGAAGGTTGTAAAAGATTTGCTGAAAGGGAACCAAAACAATGTGTTCTAAGGATTACAGACGGTGCAATGCTTTGGGAACACAGAAGGATGATGGGGGATCATAACATGCTTTCTCATTGAACGGTCTGATCTGAGCGATTACAATCAGTGCCCAGAAGATTTTAGGTGTTTTGGGGATTTCGTAGTTTACAATCCATTGTAATGGTTTTACAAGCTACTGCAAGCTTCACGCTAATTTGCCGATGTAATACAATACATCTACGTAGGCCATTTGATCCAATGTCAAGTGGGCTGACGTAAGCATTTCGCTCCTCCTCAATTGCTAGCTACACACTGGCATCCTCTTGACTATGTCCACTGTGATCGTGCAAAATCTTTACCCTCCCCAAACGTGCTGGCGCCTTAATAAGATAAGTCCTAAACTCTCACCTTATTCCGAATACCACTTCCCTATGATGCTAGTCAATGATCTCGCTGGTGTGTGCGACGCACAACCAAATTGCCCCTCTCCCATCAAACCCCTTACATTCAGTTTCTTCCCCATGCTAACAATCAAGACTACTCTGAAGCAGGTTTCGATGCCCCCTCAGTGCATGTTGTGCGTTTGCCTGTTGGTTTTTTATGCCACTCACGTCCTAGTGGGTGTATACTCTATCTCCGTTCTTTCTACTGCTCCCTGATCTCCTATCCCGGATTGTGGAATTAAGACGTTTAGGCGTTTAGGCATTTGATAAAGTTATTAAACAGTTCTTAATCTGTGTAAATCCATGTTGATCCATATGAATAAAGCTCATATAGGGGTAGATTTAGGTGTATGAAAGGGGGGAGTGGTAAATTTTTGGAACATCTTAATTTAAGTACATTTATTTGGGTACATGTAAATGATATTTTTCCATTTTTCCTGACGAAAACAACAGTAATCTCAGATCAAGGCATAGCGTATCAACAGAAGATTGTTCTCTTTCGACTGAAGTGCCCATATGTGAGACATGCCCTTATACAAGCAGGACCTCCAGGGTAAGGCGCTCTTTAAGACCGCCTCGTATATTAAACACATGCCTGTCTTGTCTGTACCCGCACCTACGCCTCCTACGTTATCCTCTCCGCTTGCACCCTTAAACACAAGGGAATGAATTGCAGAAGAGCATTGTCCTTACTGCATAGAGATAAAAGTACATATCACGTAAACTTGTCTCAAAACTAAAGAGCCTCCTCTATCAGATCTTTGCCAAAGTAACCTCGAGGAAGAAGCGGTCAAAGGACCACCCAATATTAAAGCATTCGGGCGAGTGCCCATGAACCGGCATGCCAAATTGGGCATACGTGTCCCACATGTAAGAGAACGATTGTCGCCGCCAGCCACTCCTGGGGAGACAATATGCTCGGCTGTCGTCCCACCGAGGCTTCTGATCGCCGCATCACACTGGAGCATTGGGTAGGCAGAGATAACTATATCGCGTGATAAGCAAAATTAGTAAAAGCTACACAACTAGGTAGAGACATACCTTGTAGAACAACGTCAAGATTGTTGGTGACGGCCTGCTCTTGGAGCTTGTGTTTGAGTGAAATATAAAGCGCCATGGTCCCTCAGCTTCCAGGCAGAATGTGAGTATCGTAAAGAGTCATTTGTGGACTAACAAAATGATTATGAGTGTGACCTGTTATGCAAAGAGCTGGAATACTAACCAAAGTGTTCGCACTGATGATAGCAGTGGTTGTGGTGTTGGGCAAGACTGGCGCATAGACTGTACGTCAACTCCCGTGCCATACGTTTGCACCATTGTCAGGGTTCCGCCATAGTTTACCAAACTCAAATTTAAGGACCGATAGCTTGCCCTGGACCAGACTTAAATTAAGATTGGTTTGAAGCCAATACTCTTATGCACTTATGATACATGGGACCAATCATTTGAACTCAGCTACGTCGCAAAAACTCTCCAGGGCCAACTAGCATTTTTTGGAGCTAATCAGACAAATACACTGATTGGCCATGCCCCCCCAATAGGTAGCACTATGTAGCACTGCCAATGTCAGGGATTATAAATTGGCTCGAACCTTAAACTTATTAGCAGGCTTTTTTATGGACCCCGGGTACACTCAAGAGACTGGTGGCTGATTTAAATTCATCTTCTTATGGCTAATCAAGTGTCTGCAATGTATGGTAACCTAATTGAAGGGATGATACTCAATAGGGATGGGAAGACATTGAATGGGGGGAGGGGAAGGATACTCCATAGGAAGAAGATCATGGATTGGGTGAGGGTGTCACAACCTCTCTTAGGGAGACTGGGACGACGAAGACGAAGGCTTCAAGTG
>JANWGL010002373.1:0-10741 GCA_025200755.1 Ceratobasidium sp. C01 | reverse complement strand
CTTACGAGGCCGGGAGCCACTACCCCCCCTTCCGCAGCTCTCCGGAGCACCGAGAGCTTTTCTCGGTTTTGCAGAGCAACGTCCTGAGCATCAATGATCTCCGGGTGTCCTAGCTTCTTGCCAGGTAAGAGCTTATATTGAACAAGACTGCAGTCAGAGAGGCGCTTGAACGCTAGCATTGGACAGATGACGGCAAGGATGATTGGGTCTAAAAACGGAATTGGGGTTTCGCTCTGGTCGGATAGTTCCTGCAAAAAGTCAGTGTCGATCACAATAAAATGTCCAACACGACCATAACCAGTGGTCTGTCCTTCAATCTCACGGATCCGGGGTTGGTCCCAGCGCCATCTATCGAACTGGGTGTGATACTAGGTAAGACTGGTCAATTACTAATGCTAACGGTACTGGTAAATGGGAAACACTGACCCGAACATATGACGCATCACGCGTAACGCGATTATTATTTGCGCTAAGTGTATGGCCGCGAATAAGATCGCCACCTCCAGATTGGTCAAATTGTTGCATACGCCCCCACTGCACAAAGCGCCGAGCAGCGAGGGATGCACGCACAACACCCCGGGGTAGGCCGGTGATGTCACCAAGATAGGCGGCAACCTTCTTTATAAGCGATGAATGAAGGGGGGAGTGGCGGCGGCGGGGAACGAAGACTAAGCCAGGATAGCCGCGGTATCTAGTCCCGGTGGCTATGCTTGTTCGCCGCTCCTCGAGATTGAGTGTGTCGGTGAGCCCATAGATAAGTTTGATCTGAGAAAGTTGAGCTATCTCGAGCATATGTCGGTTAAGGCTGGCGTATGGAAAACGGCGGCTCTTGTTGGCCCTGGCAAGTGCTCCGCAGAAACGCTCCATCGGGAAAGCCCAGTAACACCACACAGGCCCCATGGCCTCAATGTCATCGGCAATATGGAGAAGCGCATGGAGGGGTAGAGTACAAGCGCGTAAACGATTGGGATCATTGCGGTAATAATATCTAGTGGGCAATTGGTTAGCTAATCGACCTTGAGTGAATAAAGAAAGGTACGCACCGCTCGTATTCTTTGACCCACTTTGCAAAACCTTGGCGGACTGTTTCAATCTGATCGCGCGAGAGCTCAAAGCCCATACACATATTGATAAGGTTGACGAGCCGAAGGAAATGTTGGAAATGGAAGTCTTGTGTGAATCGGCCACGGAGCAGCGCGGGCGCAAGTAGAGTCGCAAAGAGCAAGCAACTCTCCGATGTCAATTCGGAGCGTCGTTTGTTGAGATCAGGGACACGGCACCCCAATGCAGCTGGAATAGTATTGCCGCTTTTGGCACAACCCTTCCCAACTTGGTCCCATACCCCAGGCTGCAGTATGTAGCCTTCACGACCAGTCCCGAAGTTGCTGAATCGCTGAGAGCGAGTCCACAATTCGATCAATGTTGGGATTATGTTTTCGAACATGACATGCATGAAATCGTGCGGAAAGGAGCGAGGAAAATCGAGTGAGGAGAGACGCGCGATTGGGGGTAGGGCACTGATGCCGGTGTCGCGACCACGGTCTGTCTCCTCGGTGTTGTCCTTGGCATTGCCAACATGGATAGCTTGCTCAATAAATTCGGCATGTGTGCGGCGCGGAAGATTGAGCCCGTCGTACGATCGCGGCTGGCCAGGGGTCCTGTCAAAGGGTCGGGAGAGTGGGACATAATAGGTGTTATTGTCGGCGCCGTTGACTCCCAAGATGTGGCAAGCACGGCAAGGTGACTTGCCGTTGTGCCCCTTCATGCACATAACCTTCGCGATGGCAGGCATATCGCCAAAGCAAGACAGCAAAAATGCACGGAGACAAAAAGGTCGATCGCGATCACTGTCGTACGCAGGGACGCCACGGGCGAGGGTCTCTAGTTCGTCGATAAGTGGCTCAAGAAAGGTATCGAGCTCCTTTGGGGAGTTCGGGCCAGGTATCACACCAAGACAGAGGAGGTTTTCGAGCCGGGTGCGTAAGGATGGCAGGAGATTATAATTGAAAAGGATAAGGGGCCAGCAGCTTTGCGCTCGGGACTTAAAAGGCCCAAATCCGTCTGTCGAAAGCCCTAGTGCGAGGTCGGTGGATAAATCAAAGTAGCGGTGGCCAAGGGTTTTGCCAGCAACAGAGACATTCCGCTTGCGAAGCTCGTGGTAGTACTGCCTGTCAAAGATGTCCCGAACTACATCCTTGGAACGCTTGCGGCACGACCGGTAGGACAGCCTACGCGCCATAGTTGGATCGCGGTACATGTTGACTAGCCGAGGGATGAGGGGAATGTAGAGGAAGGTGGCACAAGGGCGCTGTTTGTTGGGATTATCGGGATCGGGTTCGAAACGGCGTGCCCGACAGTGGGGGCATTCAGTGAGGTCACAGTAGACGCCAGTGTATGCGATGCACGAGCGAGTACAACAGTCGATTCTGGTGCCCTGAATACCAGCAAGGGTCTGGACGCACGTGCGAATACGCTTCTCGGTTGGTAGGTCGTCCAGGCGAGTCGGAAACGCACGGGGCAATTTGCTGAAAGCTTGCCCGCTAATATCTGTGTCGACCTTGTAGTTAAATGCCTGCATGACCAATAAATCGGCCTCCGGAATATCAAAACCTAATTGATTGGTTAGCAAGCGAGAATAGCCCGTAAATAAACACAATATCTCACCGCCCTCACGCAAGAGTTCACCATGTAGCTCTTGGCTCAGTAGTTCCTCAGGGGCCAGGTTACCGCACCAGCGCCCAGTGTACCCAGGAGACAAGGACGAACCAGCAGCAGCAGCCGCATTGGTTGGGCGTGAAGGAGCGGCTGGATGGCCCGGCACCAGGAGTGTCGAACTCGAAGTCAATATGGCGCGATCGTGCGTCAAAATCAGAGTCGGGGGATGGGACACCTGTGTGAGGCTCAACAGGCGGCGCGGGTGGAACTGGGGGCCGCTGGGTGCTTGTGCGACGCGAAATGGAAGGTGGTGGGGGCGTGGACGGAGCATCTCGCCGGTGGTAGTGTCGGCGGCCGCTTGAGGATCGAGGGGCACGTGAACGGGCTTGAGCATGGAGCTCCTGGGCCCACCGGTTCAGATTTGCTCGCCGGGTGGACCCTGGACAGCCGTTGCGCAAGTGTCGGCGTACAGCGCGGCGCGTCAATGTCATGTCACAACCGGCGGTGCAGGTCATTCGGTCCAGATCTTTTGGCATCCTAGTAATGAAGTTAGTACTAAGAAATCTGTATAATTGAAGGCAAGATACGTACGTGCAAGTAGAAAAGTGTGAAATATGGCCATGCGCTGCCGACAAGGGCCCCTTTTATTGCACGATACGGTCAGCCACGAAAGAGCTGATAAAAGCGAAGGCCTCACCTTAATAGTATAGCCCCAGCCATTGCCGAGCTCCACAGAGTCCGCCAACATCGGAAAATGAGGCTGAATACACATGAGCGGGCAGCGACATACTAAATAATGACGCGATTAGCCCACTATTTCCATATAAAATAACCAAAAAGCGCAAGGAAAATGAACTCACCTGGCGGAGTGGGTTTAGCACCGGCGATTGGAGCATTCCGAGCATCGGAGTAACTGTCGGGGTAGACTAACGCGGCCGCAAATGAACTAGGAGGTGGGTGGGACCCAGGGAAAGGTCTGTTTCGAGGCCGGCAATGGGATCAAAAAGACTGTGAGTGCGCCGAAGCGCACTCGACAGCCGGGAACTAATTTACAAAATGTAAACCCGTCAACGTGTGAAAACAAACAGAGGGAAAATAATAAAAAAAGACTTATCTTACGATACTCATGCTTATACCATCACTGAAGACCGAGCAACAACGAACGAGCAAAAGAGAATACCCATTCTATGAAGAGAGAGCGAGTGAGGGAAGGGTAACGGAGGTGTTAGTAGGGTTGTGGGTAAGTCAAGGTGGCGGAATGGGTGGGCGCTTGCGGCATAACCGCCACAAACAACCTACAAATATGGGTAACTTGCCAAACCGGGAAAAGTGCTCGTCTGGAGGCCAAAAAACAGTTAAGTAAATTGTAGAAACAAGCTGTAACATGACGAAGTGGAGCGATATCACTCCATATTTTGGGATACCTCGGGGGTGGAGATAATCCGGCGTGGCGTTTGCACCGGTGAGGAGACCTGATTTCAAAATCAAACAGACAATACTGCGGTAAGCAGTGCACAAACAAGCCTAACATCCGAAATCCGAAAAGTCGCTACCTTAAATACGAAAATAGAGACAAAACGTATGGGAAAAAGGCACGAAAGACCAATTTTTCAATATGTTTCGAGGCCGAGGGGAGTTCGGGCAATTCGGGCATTCGAACGGATGCTCCGGTCGATCCTCGGGCAAATGACCTCACCCTTGACGCACGTGATTGAAGGCCGTGCTCTCGCTTGCGACTCCACTCGGACTCAACGACGACTCGGCCCAACGACACGATGATGGCCCCACACCCCCCGCCCTCTAATACCTGCACCCTCGGCCCTCCTACCCGCCACACCCCGCAAAATCCGTTTAGCAAACTTCTACCCTCGCCCTCACCTTTTTTTATCTCAATTTTCCTACTTTTTATCCGCTGACATGGGCCAATCGCGCAAGGGGAAGAACAAAGAACCGGATCCCAGCGACTTGGACGACATCTCTGAAGACGAGCGAGCGCGCGTGATCCAGCGTGCACTGGCTAAGGCATGCAAGAAAAAATCGAAAAAGGTGGAGAGCTTGAAGCAGCGGGCGCAAGACGACGATGACCAGGACGACGACGCACCGGCGGAGGATTACGATAATACAGAGGCTCCGCGTGAGGCCCGTTATCGGGGTGCGTGTGTCTATTTCTCTTTTCCTTTTATTCACGTTTGCTCATTTGCGCTTACAATCATTACTTCTTGTTCTTTTGTTACAGAGGCCAACGAGGCCATGATGTCTGAGCTCTCCAAGATGCGGGCTTTGATTGCCCGCATGGAGGAGCGCGAGGCCGCCGCCACCGCTTCGACCCCAGGCGCTTCGGGATCCGGGTCCAATGGCCCCGCTGCCACGCCTGCTGCCCCTTCCGTCACCGATACGCCCTCCACCGTTCCCGTGCCCGAAAAGAAGGCCCTTGTCACGATCGCAATGATTCGTGAGAAGATGCGTTTGTCCAAGAACAAGGCGGACAATGACAAGCGGTGGTATGAGATCCGAGTAAGTCTTGCACATTGTCTCAACCCCCCAGACCGTTACTGATACTTTTTAGACCATCATACGCGATCTAATGATCCGCAGTGGCATTGACATTACCTATCCATGGAAACAGCAGGACAAGACAAAACTTGGTACCCTATATGGCCTGGTACGTATATTCTCTTCTCATTTTGTCTTACGCTAACATTTGAGTAGATTCGGAAGCGCGTTCCCGAACTCGAACATTTTTCAAATAATTGGGGCGCGGAATACCTTGTCCAGGAGACTTTCAATCACCGCCGTGGCCACCGCCTGTCTGCCCGTCGGCGGAGGCGAGAGACTGAAGTGACAGAGCCCGGGCCACCAAGCCCACAAAAGTGTACGTATAATCAAATTGTTCTATATTACAAAACTAACATACATCGCCAGCGCCGGAACCAACGCCAACGCCAGCACCTGGACCAGCGCTAGCACATGGCTCGTCAAATGGAGTTGACGATACCACTTCGCTACAAGGACAAGGTGGGCGTCCCTCTCGTGACGATGCGCGTCAACACAGGGCGCACTCCCCACGACAAGACACGCGCCCCTCCGATCGTGATGTTCCCGGTCTCCCACGTAACGCAGCCACACCTCGGAGCGCTATCCCCCCCAATCCCCAGCCGACCCCGTCACCTTCTCCACCGCCGCCTCCTCCACCGCCGCCGCCTCCTCCACCGCCGCCTCCACGTCGTCGTCCCCACCCTTCTTTCCCCCAGTCTCCGGTGCGACCCAATATGCCTGTTGATACTGCGTATACTGTCGCCCCCGCTCAACACACGTCCACTTCACCGTTTGTCTATCACGATGAGACGATGTGCGAGCCGAACGACCAAAACGACGACGGCATCCCGTACAGAGACACCGCCGAAACATTGCGCGACGATGGGATTATGCCTGGCCTGGCCACTGACAGTGCCGCAGCGGGCTACTCTCACTCACGCGGCACCCAGGCTAGGCCAACCGACACAACTCCCTCGGCTCAACCAACTCAGTCCGCCCTTGCAGAGGGCTCTGCCCCCGTCGGTGACCCTACCGCCACCCCGGCTGCTACTTCGGCTCGTTCCAGCACCCGTCGCGGAGGTCGCTCCGCTGCCCCTCCCGCTGCTGACCCGGCGTCTGCACCAACCACGCGCTCGAAGGCCTCCGCCAGTTCCGCTGCCGTCGCGACAAGCTCGAGGGCCGCCCAGAAGCGTAAACGCGGCGGGAAGGAGACTGAACACGCTCCGGAGCCCAAGAAAAAGAAAGGGCCCGCAAAGTGCAAGGGTACGGAAACGAGTGCAAGCGCGGGAAAGGGAAACCGTAAAGGTACGGGAAAGGGCGCGGGAAAGGGCGTGGGAAAGGGTGCAGGAAAGAGCGGTAGGGAGCCTCCTCCACCGTCGTCTAGCACAGGTGGTTCGCTGTCGTGCATCGATGACGATAGTGACGACGATGACGACGAGTAAACCCTTTTTTTTGCTACCATATAATCTGTTTTTACGCCTGTTTTATCCGAATTGTATTCTCGAGCGATGTTAATAAACACCATAATTTGACCGAAAAGTTAACCGCGTGTGCACAGCAAATTCCAGTACTTTTTGTCCTCATTATTGAGATGGGCCACACCTTATTTTTTAGGACGGGAGTTCCGCCTTTTTGGGCTGAAATCATGTGCCCCTAGCAATCCAATCTTCACTCGAAAACATGTTGAATATCGATACGGTCTGAGTCCCAAAATGCCAACTTAAACGTGTCGAAAACTGCCAAAAAGAGGTGTCGCGGTTGTCCCAAAAACCGACCTAAGCACATCCCAAATCGTGCTATGCTAATAATAGTATAAATTAGGGTAAGATTTAGTAGTATACATGTTAGATAGCGGGACAAGCCGGGGTGACTCGAAAACCTAGTTTTCAGGATGTCTTATTCGTCAAGAGGATTTATGGCTTGGGATGAGAGGGGGCGGTCCGATTTGGGGAGACAAGATATAGTATATCGCCAAGTAGGGGGGTCTAGGATTTACTACGAGATAATCAGTTGAAGGCTTTACACAGCTGGATCCAGGCGCCGAAAGCAAGCAGAAAGGAGGCTCACCAACGAGAGCAACGAAGAAGACCGTAGTAGTTGCAGCTTTGGAGTTTAGAGTGATGAGGCGTAGGGATAACAGAACAAGAATGATAAGAAAACAAAATAAGCGCGAAAAATACGCAACTATTCAGATTTGTGTAGATTTTATAATACGTAAGGTGAGTCCGTTGAAAAACGACGATGAGGGAAATTGAACCCTGAGGGAAATAGCACCGAGAGACAAGCACGACCAAAGCCTGTCTCACTCATGGGGATGATCAGCAGCGTCGACCTAAGCTACCTCAACTATCAACGCTACAGTACAAACACGCGAGATCCGCAGGTGTCGCATCGCAGAAAAGAACTCGGGGTCACTAGGGAATATAGATATTTTCGACAGAGGACTTGGGCCAGTCCGAACCCGCTATTCCCACGACGGGGCAGCACCACATGCCCCCCATAGCCCGGACATCACATCTTTACGGTTTCACATATTGGTTCTGATGCATCTACCCCATCCTCGCGATAGTCTTCACTTAGCCCCGCCACCGCCATCTCCCGTAGAGGCCTCGCGCTAAGCTCGCGTATGTCGAAGTGAGGCAGGCCGTTCGACATGGTTGTTTATTCAAGTTCAATTAAGCATATTCATTGTTGAAAAAGTGACCTCATATCACGAATCAGGTACTATCAAGGTATCGAACTCCTAGCTTTACTGATACGCAGCTCGGCTTGGATTGAACATCATATTAGTTAGAAAGTGACATTATGATAGATCGAGACTTACCGGCCACCAGACTGTTGACCAATCAGCGAGGCTCTTGGTTTCTGTAACGAGTTAGAAATCCCCAAAAATGTATCAGCCAATTGGATCTAAAACATGTGTTTCAGTACCAAAACTCTGCGATTGTGGGTTAGTACATCTTACCGTGTCGATGGCGTTGGTGTATGAACAGGGGTTCCCGCGAGCAGCGGTTAAAGCGTCTCGTGGAGCTGATGCGTAGACCTCTTGAGCGACGGTGGCCATCTGGCGTAGTGACGTCGAGTTTACTTCTGATCCGAAAGACACAGTGTAAAACGCCAGTGGTTTGCTACGAGTAATAATTGTAAGCAAAAACCTAGGCATATAGGTAAATGAACTCACCCGAGTTGCACACACATCCTACAGATGTCATATACTGGATTGGACCTGATACCGCACTCCCCGTCGGACAAAAACACGAGCACCGGAGCCCTTTTAATTGCAAGAAAATTATTTAAAATCGGAGTTTGAGATATGCTTAAAATACTTACTTATCACTAGCCCAGTTTGACCGAATCAAGGACTGTGCGTGCGCTAGCGCTGTAGTAAAGTTCGTTCCTCCGCAACCCAACTGTGGGATAAGCCGTGCTACGAGTTGATTCGCAGTACTCGCGAAGTCGTTTGATACCCTAGTCTATAGAGAGAGCTTAATATATGCGCGGGTTTCACGAGCTCAACCATACATACCGTAGCCGCGCCATCAAACGTCACAACGGAGTACGCATCTTGCCTTGGAGAAGCCGATTCTCTCGAGAGCCAGAAACTGTGCAACGCAGACAAAACCGCGCCGTAACGATTGTTGCAACTTTGGCGCAGTGTAGCGCTGATAGGCGTGTTCGCAAGTGGTGTCCTATCCGCAGACATCATCGAGCCCGAACTACCAAGAAAAACAGGGTCTTAGTATCATTTTTAATACAATGGTTTATTTGACGAACCTATCGATCACGAATACCCTGTGAATCCAGGTTATTAGATACCCAAATCGCGTGTATTCTAGGCCTCACTCACACATGATAAGCTTGGTGCAAACGAGCGGGGTTTTGGCAATTGAACGAATGTCCATCCATCGACACATAGCCAGTGGCCGTTGGCGCGTTCCGAGGCTGTGGGGGATGGAAAATAGGAAGCTTGCAATACGATGGCTGAGCGTTCGAGGTAGGAGTGGCTTCATGTTCGGGACCTTGAGCAAACGAGTTAGTTAACCTGACACCAAGTTGTTTTCGAGTACGGACCTGCGCACATCACGTCACTTTTAAAGCGAAAATAATAATTAGGTCAAGTTGGATGGTAAGGACTGAGATTAGCACGACTGACCACTTCGAAAACTCAAGCTGTTGTTCTCGGGAATAGGGATCTACACGCGGGGAAAGAGATAAAGTTAATTAAACCGGCAGCGTGGAATCACTATAACCAAACCTTGGAAGCCTGAGAGAAGGATAAGCACAAACATAAATGCGTTTAGATGTAAGACAATGCCTTACCGCTACGTGCCCATTTCAGACTATGCGAAATCCAGTCTTTGGCCTGGTTAACGTTCGGGTGCATTCGTTCGTTGATGTGTTCGCATTCGGGCTCGTTACAATTATCAGGGTCGCGGCAATAGTCGATATGCGCGTGCCGGCCTTGGTCAGCACACATCAAGTGGCAAAGCATGGGCCCCCCTTCGTCTCCAGAGCCAAACTTTCGACCTTGCAATTCATAAACAGCATTCTGGTCCGCTCCTTCTATTGCCCATTGCGTTGTTGTCATAGAGCCGTGGCTGGTCTCATGTAGCCTCTGCGGATGTCCTACAATTATCATATTAGAGGAGAGAAGCCAGGGATAAGCACCGCTGACCTAGTGGTAAAGTGCAAAGATACTGGCAGTTGGGGCACCGAGCATCGCAAAAATGGAATACATCCTTGTCCGTGCTGTGAGTATGCTCTCCTTCATGACGTAGCTCTCCCGGAGGGATAGAGACGACGCATGTCAATCGTTGCTCGACTTGCGAGAATCGCGTGTACTCAAACGCTTGGTGGCGCCCAGAGAATTGTTGCTTGATCGCAGAAGGCTGGGTTTCAATCTAACTCATATTTCATTAGCATACACCTTCGCACCATCCCACAGTTCAACGTCAACCACGAACCCGGCAAATACCATCAGCGGCACAAGGGCTGGTGCAATCGTGTTTTTGACCACAGAGATGAACTGCGTCAGGGTCCAAGCCGTGGAAGTGATCCGGTTCGCAACATAACCGACGGCAAAGTTGACATTCAACTGGGCAGGACTTGGCGTTGCTACATGAGTGGCGTGTATGCGGTTGGTCCCTTGAGTCCTATTATCAGCAGCGAGGTCCTTGGACGGCTTAATGGATTCATTTCGCTTACCAATCGATATGACAGACACCTGGGCAGCGATATCCTGTGTTGACGTCTCGGAGACTGCACAACTGATCGAAGTTACGAGCAAAAGCGGTGAGAAATAAAGCCAATTATACTTCAATAGAACTTACTTGTCCGCACTGATGAGAGCGAGCTGAACACACATGCTCTCCATCGTGGTCAAGGGGCTAAATGGGGATGGTATGTCTAATTGCTTCGTATTTCTCATGATAACAAAACCCTTACCTTAACACAAGCTCGAGCGCACCCACTCTTATCGCTAAGGTGGCAATCGTTTCCGCAGGAGTGAGCTTTTACATCGCACCTGTCGGAATTACATCCGTCAGAGCCC
>JANWGL010002371.1:0-20902 GCA_025200755.1 Ceratobasidium sp. C01 | reverse complement strand
TCGCTCACTTCCTGCCGTCCTGCGTCGCCCCAGAGTGTGAGTCTGTCAGCCGGTGTGTTTCAATCGACGCTCGCTCACTTCCTGCCGTCCTGCGTCGCCCCAGTATGTGAGTGTGTCAGCCGGTGTGTTTCAATCGACGCTCGCTCACTTCCTGCCACCATGCTTGGTCTATCTTGGCCGGTTTCATATCTCTATCCTACCACACCCTTTTACGTTCAACCAGTCGGTAAGTCATACCTCGACAACCGTAATTTCGCACCTAACAAGCGGCCCCCGCTAAACGTAATCGCTAGATTGTGAGTTCGTCTTCATCCAGTTCACCGAAATGATTAACCATATTTCCACAACAGACTGTGAGCAATTCCACTGACACTGTCACTAGGCACTCTCATGCAATTGCTTCGCTTAGCCGGTTCGTGTGTGGTTCCTTGCACGTTGAAAAAGGTTGACCCGCCGCATTTGATAAACAGTCCGTAAGTAACAAAGCTTTCCGCACTAGAATTATATTCAGACTACGTCCATGCTATTTCGTCTCCTAGGAGGGAAGTGTTTCGTAACACATTCCTAGGCGAATAATGAATAAAGCAACTTTTTATCTAGATAGTAAGTAGCTAATGCTTCAGTGACATTGGTGATAACACCAGGGTTATTTTATAGCAGGTAGGATTCCGTTTTTCTGCCATTGCCGTCAGCTTATCAAAATGCTCATACATCAATATAAACGATCTAGGTATGTGTGTCAACACACTCGCCGAGATAACACCTAACGCAAGAAACCATGTTATCAGGATGTTAGTTTGCGGGGTACTTCGGACAAGTCTACAGCTTTCTGATATAACTGCCCTAGTTCTTCAGAAGTCACCCATGGTTATTGATCGCGTTCAGGCTGTCGTCTCAAACAGTGAGTGCGGGGCATTATAGACCTTTTGCCCGGCTGACTACGCCGTGTAGCCCCTGGATCATATCATCGGCTACTTGCGAGATATCGCAGAAGTGCGAATCATGACTTCGGAGCTAGAACGAGTCCAGAGTATATCTAGTGTGCCGGTCGCACATGGCGGAGTTGCAGACGTCTATCGAGCGACCTTAGAGGGCGGGACCGTAGTAGCGGTGAAGCGCCTTCGCCAGCAACCTGAAAGCGACAACAAAGAGCTCAAGGTACTGTACCATGCTGGCTCTGTCTTTGGCATCGGCAGGATCCTGATGACGGACCCAAGCGCACTGCCCGAGAGCTTGACACTTGGTCGAAGCTAGACCATCCGAACATCCTCAAGCTATTCGGTATTGCCCAGCTGCACGGAAGTCTCTCGATGGTCTCACCCTGGATGGAGTATGGCAATGTCGTATCTGTAGTCAAGAGATGGCCAAGCCTCGATCGTTATGCTCTTGTGAGTCCGCTTGAGACGCACGCGATAATGTTAGGCTCACGGTCGTTCTGATACCCAAGTGTGCGCAGCTAGTGGAGGCTGTAGCATATTTGCATGACCGAGAGGCAGCTATTGTAAGTGTATTATGCTTTAGTAGTGGCCCCTGACTGATGCTGCTTCCCGCCGCAGATACATGGGGATATCAAAGGCGTAGGTAATTACGCTTTAGGTCCGAACCAGGCTGCTTAAATTGATATATAGGACAATGTCCTCGTCGATGGGGATGGGAACATTCAACTGACCGACTTCGGGCTCTCTATCATGCACGAGCAATCCATGCGATTCTCCGAGACCAACCCCGGCGGGGGCACGGTCCGATGGATGGTGCGTCCTCGCCACATATAAAAGCTACGTTTTATTTATTGCATAGTTTAGGCCCCCGAGCTACTTTCGGAAGCAGGAGTGAGGTGTCGGGAGACCGACGTATATGCGCTGGGAATGGTGAGTCACAGCGACCTTTTTCAGACTAGGATCCGCGCTCATTGCACATACGTGTTGCAGACAATGCTGGTAGGGTAACCTATATCGCATGGCCACATATATTTGACTCAGATGCTTCAGGAAATTATGACAGGACGGATGCCATTCTCTGAGATCAAGTTCGGACCTGGCGTCATCATGGCGGTCACCCAAGGGCGTATTCCGGACGTATCGGAACTGCACACAGTCCCACTGTCAGATAGGTCAACTTTGATTCTCACGGCTCTACTTCGGTGCTGGAAGCACGAGCCAAACAAACGGATTACTGCGGCGGAATTGCGAACGATGGTACGTCGTCTCCCGTCAGGCAGAGCTCGATTGACATAATGATCTTGTAGTTGGGACTGCTGGGACCTCCCTGAGCGCGCATTCCATTGTCTGTGATAGTGAAAGGCTGTATGTACGCAGTACTCCCGCACGCTGGCGTGGTCAGAAAGATTCTTCTTTTTCTTTTTGCTCCTGTGCTTTACATGAGATTCGCGATATCCTCTTCCAGCTCGGACAGCCCAAGCAATGGTCATGATGGGTCTGTTTCATAATGCCATGTGGGAGTAAGCACAAGGAAGTTGCCGATAGATTCGGGTTTTCCATTGATATCGTCGCAAAGCGCCAAGACTATACCCCCTCGTCCCTTGAAATCGCTCCATGACTTCTTGGGGTAGTCGATGGTATTCGTTAAGCCTAGACTGCAAGCCTATACGCCCGGTTGCACATATCTAACCACCAGGTACACGCCTGGTTGGTTCAAGCCATGCGCGAGCGCATATATCCGCGGGGACACAAGCGGGCAACCCCGAAGATATGGCAACGTCGTCCAACACATTGAGGGAGACAAGATGGAATATGCTAATAGGTGTTATAGGAGCATCGGCAGTCGGTATCATTCTAGATGGTTAGTGAGACCAACGATCTAAGATTCGATCTTCGATCCCGTCATGCAGAGGATGCGGGGTGTGAAGGTGTGACGCTGGCTATGTCCTCAATCACTTCCCCCATCCAGTATAGTTTCACGATGGCTTAGCGTTCATCGCTGGTAGCCAAGGCCAGGTGGAACCAGCAACGAAACGGGATACCTTACCGTAAAAATATTGGACGTGCGAGACCGCAGGCAACCTGACAACAAGCACGTCGGCCTAATATTCGCGGGTCGAGTTCGTTGGGAGTTTCAGAGACCTATGGCGGCACGCGGTCGAGCGGTAGTTCCTACATAACTATCAGAGTATAATATCCACTTCGGCGAGCACGTTCATAGGCAAGAGGTCATACTCTATTCTCATCTCGGTGTCGCGCGACCACTCTCCACATGACCACTAGCAATTTCCTACGCATGTGGCGTTTGCGAACATAGTGATATTGGCAGGGTCGCCACAGCCTATGACGACGCTAAGCCCTGCCTAGTCTAATGTAAGCACGATCGCAGCCGTTGGGAAGGGCTAATTCCCTCGGTTAAAGGAATAATCCGTAGACTATGAGGTAGGCAGAACCGGCGCGCTCCTAAGTTAACACCCACTCTAGCTGCCTTTACTTGCCTCTTTGAGCTGAAGTTAGTCGTATAGCTTATTATATGGCGAGCAGCACAAAATGAGCCGGGACACGCAGGTAAATTATCACATTTATCTACAGAACATGTAGCAATCATAGGCATGGTGAAGATCTGATACAACGGTCAAAGACTGGTAAGGGGGCAAATAGGCATAACGACTGACAGAGTTGCAGAACGACTACTGCCTCCACGTCAGGTTGCGGAAAATATCACGAGTAGTATTGAGTTTTAGAAAACAAGAGGGAACGCCACGTTCCGGACGGAGTCCAAACGAAAGGCGAGTGTCAACTAGAGACACAATCAAACCCCACTGTGCAACTTTATAAGACATTATAGTACGATTTCGTAAACGAAAAGGGGTGGAGGAGAAGCATTTCTGGGCAAGAGAGACGCGCTTACTGCGGTTTTCTGAAATCCATGCACTCGGCGCCTGAGAAATTAAATAATCCCGCACTTTACAAGACTCGTAGAGAGGGTAATACTCAACTGATCAAGACGAAATATAGGTCATTGGAGTCGCGTGATCCAGGCGGGGTGCACTGCGTTAAAATTGGGGCGAAATTCCTGGGGCCTGAAGATCGACCCCCAGAATTTCGCTCCAATTTCAACGCAATGCCCTTCGCCTGGATCGCGCGACTCCAATGACCTATATTTCGTCTTGATTGGTTGAGTATTACCCTCCCTACGAGTCTTGTGAAGTGCGGGATTATTTAATTTCTCAGGCGCCGAGTGCATGGATTTCAGAAAACCGCAGTAAGATGTAGGCTAGATTTGGCACCCGTGTCTCAGACAACTTTCAGTAATATCAGACTTTCCAGAATCGACGCATACCATTCGATACGCCTCAATAAGGCAATCCTAACGGTATAATTCCTATGCACTATAGGTCCACTTTAGATGTGTGGTTACTGTTTTATTAAAATCAGATTCGTTAGTGAATCATTTGCAGAACACCAGAATTAAACCGCATACAAATATTGATTTGGGGGGTTCCGTACCGTTGGGTATCATTGGGGGGGGTTGGGTCGTTGTTACACGGGGGTAAAATGTTGGTGAAGTTAATTATGAAATAATAATGTAAATGCAATGTAAAGTAAATAGAAAGTAATCATATCGAGAGGTATAAACTACATAGATGTGATAGGTGGAGATAAGACCCAGCGCTAGAGTCGAGTGGGAACGGCAGCGTATCACAGAACACAGAGGGGCAAGAAGCATTGTAATCAGGTCACGCGTGAACCAACCAATAAGCGCTCGATTTCGCTCAAAAATGCCATGCACACCTGACCAGTCAGCGCGGGCTCGAATGTCGCTAACCGAAACATGCCTAGCCGGTACGACTTCAAAATTACCGAGCATGCATGCAAAGGCTGGGTGGTCCGTGGCCGTACTGGCGGCGTAAACTAACACTAGCCTAGTTGGCCTAGTTGGGTCTGGTCAGCGCTGCCTGTCGGGCGTGTGCCTGTGTATGACTGAACACATGCCGCGGACTTAAGGCGTTCAGTTTGTAAAAAAAGTTCCTACCTTCACATACACTTTCCGTTGGTGACTTTTTAGCCAAAAATGAAGTATGAGACCAAAGTAATAGAGCTGAATACATGCGAGTGGTTGCCTACTAGAAGTGTGAAAATTGAGCCAAACTCAAAGTGTGATGCACCAAACTTGAAGTATGAAACCTGAAGGGGAAGTAAAAAAACCTTTTTTTACAAACTGAACGCCATACGGACTGGTTGGAACGCACCTGTCTGCTTAGTTCTTTATGACGAAAACCGCTCCATAGTGATGGGGACCGGCTCTAGGTCAGCATGGCAAAAATATAATACATATATATGTATGATTTATTTTGTTTCTTTCGTTGAACCACCCCAACTCAACCGCACATTTGACGGGACGGGCAAATAGTAAGACGATCAAATCATCAAATTAATTAGAAAGATAGTATACAAGCAATGGTATCAAGAACGATATCAACTATAGCCGGTAAACAAACTCCCCATGCCACCAGTGCAACTCAGAGCCTACAAGCGTTAACAATTCTATATGTGAATAAGTTGATACCAGTCCATGCACGTTATGGAGATACTGAGGTGCTCATTTTTGAATGACGCAGCGTGCGTAGCGGGATGTGTGCTACCGAGCGGTCGGTCAAGCTCCTAATGTGATGAATTAATATAGGATACTGCGGACACTATTCTACCGAGGGGACTTAACTATTTTTCACTTGTCAGGTCCTGGGACTGTGTCGGGGATGGGAGGACGGGTGAAGTCAAGGTGGCCGGGGCGGGGTTTATATGCGGTGTCTGCATCCGGAATCGGAGCGCAACGGGAAGCATCACATGCTGCTTGGGCAATGTTAAGTATGCGTTGGTCTGTACATTGGCGAGCGTGTCTCACCCTTAAGCGCCCGGAATTGAACCTTTCCGGTCATTCGATTGTGTAGTGCTGAGTTATAAGAGAGAGGGAGATGCTTTTTCTAATTGCCTGACCTTCGCTCTGCTAGGCTCGCTACTTGGTTCTGGGTTGCTAGTCTCCGTATTTTCGTCTTCCAGCTCGAACTCTGAGACTGACTCGGATGCATCACTATGCACGCCAGGGTGGTCCGGACTCGAATCCCAGAGACGTGGTAATGCCTCTGCAGATAAATAATCCAAATTGACTGATTCCGGGTCAGATTCATCACTAGCTTCAATGATACTGTGAACGGGTGTGTTGTTGGTAGATTTGTGATAGAAAGAATCCGAGTCTCCTTGACCGCCTAGCCCAAGAATCGGTTGGGTTAGGTCAGCCTAGAAATCGTCCGTCCTCGAAACCTCCGAGAGATGAGGATTTACGGGCTGCGAGAACTGCGAAGATTGAGTCCCGGAGCCACCTGGTAAAGCAAGTGACGTCGCAGTATGATGCGTAGGTAAAGAAACAACCATTGACGCGACCAAACTGGACGCGGCATTAGAATAAGGGTCGAGTCGTTGGCTCATAGTTTGCCGAAACCTGATTTCTCGGTCGGCTTGGTCTAAGCGGGCCTTGTAGGTTGTATATGTGTGCCGCTTGACTAATTTTCCAGCGTGGAGCGTGCAGCGGGAATCACATTTCTGTGTGCCAGGTTCATTCTGTTCAAAGAAAAGTGAGTGGCTCAGCGCCCTCCATACTGAGTGAATCCGTCTGGTTCAGCCTGTGATTGGTAAGCGCTGAATAGACCCGTGAGAACCGGCGTAGATCGGACATCTTGTTCGCAAGGCGCTTACAAGTTAGGTTTACGCCGGTATACCCCAAGGTTTACGCCTGGGCTGCTTGCAGTGCCAGTGACTGGGCTGTTGCAAGTCATGGGTCCGCGCACGTGATGATAGGGTTCCAGTTTGGGCTCCGTGAGAAACCATTTGTAGGTTACGAATCTGAAACGCGCGTGGCAAGAAACACTTACTCAGGGTTTCCAACGGTTTGCATCCCTCACTAAGCTTGATTCCAAATGCTAGGTGTTCGTAGATATGCCCGCTTGTTAGCACAGTCACGGCGCTAAGACTTCAATGAGGGGAGATTCAGTGGGTGAATGGCTAGCTACCGGTATTCGAGTGCTAGGTAATCATTACAGTTGATATTTCTTAATAATTGTGAGATGGCATCTGTGCTTTTGATGTCGTATGAATTGTTTCCCTGTGTAAGTAACGGCACGGCGTGGTTCTCGTTGCGCAAGCCATGATCCACGAACTCACTTCGTATTCCAATGGTATCGGGGATGCCTTTTTGCTCAGTACTTGATATTATACTTGAAATACAGTCTTATACGACGCTTTCTGCTGCTTGAAGTGTCTCCAAATCTAGGAGCGGGACATAGAGAGAGTTGGAGAGCATTTAGTTTACGTGGATGAAGTGTGTAGTGAGACTCGAGGAGCAAGCACGATTACTCAATGCATATACAGATGGGCGGTGAAGTCACGTGAAACCTTCTAGGAAACCGCTTAGAAACTGCGAGAAAGTGTTGCAAACACGTGTTAAAAAATGTTTGTTTCGAACCGGTGAGTGATTTCCGGTTTCTCACGGAGCCCTAGTTCCAGCGAACTACCACCCGGAAGACCAGCGAACCATGTCCGAGTATGATTTCCAGAATGAAGTGTCCGATTTGGAGAGTGAGGTGTTCAAAAATTGGGATATAGGAGAGGCGGCAGTGAGCTTGGTTGTTGTACAGTGTAACCCTGTTGACTGACCGTCGCGACTATGTTGGATCAGGAAGTGAGTGGTGAAGCCAGCATCGCATAGGTGATCATCGCTAACTCGGGTCCGATCAGAATCATCCAGAGGTGAAAGATCGAGTACGCAGAGCTACAGATTTAACTGGCAGATCGAGACTTACATGGTCAAAGCCAAGGGTTCGAGAGCTGTTGAAGAGATATGTAAGCGCTTCCGCGGTCGCATGATATTCCACTGACCTCGCCTATGTTAAGATTGTGAGAAGAGGAAAGACTCGGTCAGCGAGTGACCAGCTGATCATATTTATGTTCACTCTTCCGACAGTGGGTGTGGATTTCTTCGACTAGGGCGGTAGCAAACTAGGCTCTTACTATGAGAACATTCACAGGGCCAGCCGGTGAGCAAAAGTATCGTCTGCTTAGGTCAGGTTTGCCAAATATACAATTGCACGGTAGGTAAGAATGTAATTTTAAGGACCGAGATAGACTAAGAGGGAACGAACGGTGATATGGATAGTATGTGAGTGCATCAGTGCGGCTTGAAACGAATTCGGCCATTATAGTTCGCCAGTACTTACGATATGCTTGCCCGTTTCCGTCATCCTAGCGAGTGAGTTCACCAGCCCGTGTGTTCCCTTCGACGCTCGCTTATTTCCTGTCGCCCTGCGTCGTACCAGATTGTGAGTCTGTCAGTCGATATGTTTCAGTCGTTACTCGCTCACTTCCCGTCGCCCCGCATCGTCCCAGTATGTAAGTCTGTCAGTCGAAGTGTTTCAGTCGATTTTCGCTCACTTCCCGGCACCTTGCGTCGTCCTAGGCTGTGAGTCTGTTATCCAATGCATTTCATTTGACGGTCGCTCACTTCCTGTCACCCTGCGCCATCCCAGGTTGTAGGTCTGCCAGTGGATGTGTTTTAATTGACGGTCACTCACCTCCCGCCGCCCTGCGTCGTTTCAGCCTGTGAGTCTGTTAGTTGATGTGTTTGAATCGACGGTCTCTCACCGACCGCCGCCCTGCGTCGTCCCAGTGGGTGAGTCTGTTGGTCGGTATGCCTCAGTCGATGCTCAGTCACTTCCCGCCAACCGGCGCCGTCCCAGCCTGTGAGTCTGTTAGTCAATGTGTTTCATTCAACGTCCGCTCAATTCCTACCACTCTGCGTCGTCCCAGGGTGTGAGTCCGTCAGTCGATGTGTTTCAATCGACAGCCACTTACTTCCTGCCACCACGCTTCGCCCTTTTTGACATGTCTCCAACCTCCGTCCTATCCCGCTGACGCACAAACAGCCTGTAAGTCAACCAATATTATTCCCGTAATCTCGCGCCTTGCAGGCTTTGACCTAGGACCTCTGCTGGACCCTACTTGACACCTTCCTTAGATTGTAAGCTCGATTACATCTAGTTTACCGAAGTGATTAATGAGCTTGCTACGACAGTATGTGAGCGATCCAACTGACATGGTTATGAAACTCTCTCATGCAATGGACTCGATTAGATGGTTCGTATATGACTGATAGCCTCCTGGACTAACTCATTCCACCACCTTCAAAAACAGAATGTAAGTAACGGGGCTTGCTAGGCCAGAATTACATCCAAATTACGTGTATGCCATCATGTCTCCCAGGAGGTGAGCGATTCACGATACATTTATAGGTGATTGTTGAAGAGAACCACTTTTACTCAGATCGTAAGTCGTCAATGTTTCAGTGACACAGTTGCCAACGCCAGTGTTATTTTGTAGGAGGTAGGGTTCCATTTTGATATGGCTGCCGTCAGCTTACCCCAATGCTCATATGCCGATGTCAACGAACTAGGTATGTGTGTCAGCACGCTCACCGAGATACCACCTGACACTAGAATCTATGTTAACAGAACGTTGGTTTGATCGGATACTTTAGAACCTCTGCACTTTTCTTATCAGTCTGCTCTAGTTCTTCCAATTGCACCCATGGCTGCTGATCGCGTTCAAGCTATCGTCTCAAACAGTAAGTGCCAGGCACTACAGACCTTTTGACCGACCGCCTATGCCATGTAGCTCCTGGATCATATCATAGGCTACTTCCGGGATATCGCAGAAGTCCGAATCATGACTTCGGAGCTAGAGCGAGCCCAGAGTATATCTAGTGCGCCGGTCGCACACGGCGGATTAGCAGATATCTACCAAGCGACCTTAGAGGACGGGACCCAAGTTGCGGTGAAACGCCTCCGCCGGCGACCCGAGAGCAACAACAGGGAGCTCAAGGTACTGTACCATTAGTACTCGTGTATGGTGACCCCAGCATCCTAATTATGCACCCCAGCGCACTGCCCGGGAGCTTGATACTTGGTCAAAGCTGGGCCACCCGAACATCCTCAAGCTATTCGGTATTGCACAGCTGCACGGAAGTCTGTCGATGATCTCTCCCTGGATGGAGTATGGCAATGTCGTATCCGTGATTACCAGATGGCCAACCCTCGATCGTTATGTGCTTGTAGGTTTGCCCCAGACTCACCTGATGTTGATGGGCTTACGACCGGTTGGACATCTTAGTGCGCGCAGCTAGTGGATGCCGTGGCATACTTGCACAACCGGGAAGTAGCTGTTGTGGGTTCACCATGTTCCGCAGCTGTTCTACCCTGACGTTGTCTCCTTTGACAGGTACATGGTGACATCAAAGGCGTGAGCATCATCTTGAAGCAGTGTTTGCGGCCACTCAAATCGATCCCAGGACAACGTTCTTATTGACCATGGCGGGAACGTACAGCTAACCGACTTCGGGCTCGCGATCATGCACGACCAGTCCATGCGATTCTCCGAAACCGATCCTGCTGGAGGCACAGTTAGGTGGATGGTATGTCCCTCTCGCGTAAATGTACTACGTCGTATTGATTGCTCGTTCCAGGCACCCGAACTTCTCATGGAAGCAGGAGCGCGGTGTCGAGAGACGGACATATATGCACTGGGAATGGTGGGTACTAGCAGCCGGTGTCCAGCTGAACAATATGTTTATTGAACGGTCGCGTTGTAGACAATGCTGGTGGGTTTCATATACCGCTCAATGACACCATCTCGATCTTTCACCTGTAGGAAATCATGACTGGACGCACCCCTTTTTCGGAGGTCAAGTTCGGCCCCGCGGTTATCCTGGCGGTGACCCAAGGACGTATTCCGGAGGTGCCTGAGTTGCGGGCAGATCCGCTGTCGGATAGAGCCACTTTTATGCTTGCAGCTCTACTTCGATGCTGGAAGTTTGAGGCGGATAAACGGATTACCGCGGCGGGATTGAAAACGATGGTGCGTGATGTCATATTGAGCGGGACGTAATTGACATTATCCTCATGTAGTTGGAATCGATGGGGCCTCGTTGAGCATATTTTTTTCTTCTTGGATGGAGACCATATGTGTATAGTTGCGCTGGCGTAGTATAAATTATCAGCCTCGCTCTGTGGCTCCAAATCAGGGCGGTTATTCCTATAGTCGATATGACGGAGCTCAACCGGCGGCACAATAGGTCATTGTGCGCGCAACCAGAGCGAGTTGTGCTTACATTGAGTGATGAAAGTTGTTTACGCATTTCTAGATTTTATGAGGAGCAACAATACGGGTTCTCAATCGCAGCTATCGTACACAGTAAGCATACTTCGTAGAGGAATACTAGACAAAGTCGCCTCATCATTCTAGTTAAAATCGTCAATATATGAATCCAACGTTCTATCTGGTGTCCCATTGAATGAATCTACCACAGGGCTGAGGTAGCCAGCCCCTAATGTTCTCACAGACCCCCAAAGCCCCAACACATAGCTTGAAGTCGTCCGTATGTATGCGCTTGAGGATGAAGTACTCGGCATGGAATCCATTGAATCGACCTAGCGCAATGAACCTGT
Source organism: Ceratobasidium sp. C01 (assembly GCA_025200755.1). NCBI lineage: Eukaryota > Fungi > Basidiomycota > Agaricomycetes > Cantharellales > Ceratobasidiaceae > Ceratobasidium > Ceratobasidium sp. C01. The sequence continues at coordinate 9,411 of JANWGL010002371.1, read as the reverse complement.
ACTCAAAAACCACTTGCTTCTCCAGGATACTGGATGGAATAGCAAGTATCACGATAGATGGCGAGCGAAACTTAAATAGATTATCACGTCCTGGTAAAACACGTAGTGGTCAGGGGCATACTCATAGTATTATCGGAGCCAAGTCGGCACTCCATAAATCACTCATGAGAATACATGGATTCGTTATATTACGTATGACAAAACGGATATCAATGGTGGGGTCACGCTATTATCACTAGTAACACAGCAAACGATAACGAGGTTATAAGCCTTACCGAACAGTATTGCCGTTCCCGCGGCACCGTCCTTGCACTATAGAAACGAGAATATCTGAGCGATGTACTAGTATTGTAGGTTCGTGATATACAATGGAATTTCAATACGTCGTTGTTCGCAACTCGAATTATTGCTGGTGTATGCGTTGCCGCCATGATGATAACGCAAATGTGTTGTTATCGTTCCACTCCACTAGCGCGTCCCCCAGATTGTAGAGATGAGGATACTTGATTGAAATATTCTCACTTACACGGGAACCATTCCTACATCACGTATTTTATTCAATTACATCGCTATGCAGTTAGTACAACTTCAATGTTACATTAAGTACCTGCTGAATGCGGCTCCTATAGGCCGTACCGTTAGAATGATAATGCGGACACCGTACTATCGCTTCAATGGCAGCGTTGGGCCTCGCCAGGTAAACTAAAATAGTAGCAAAATATTATCGCATACCTAACGCTGTCAGTGAGGCGATAATACGATGTCTGCATCCTCACTGAGCCCATAGTTGGGCGACCAGAGGAGAAGTCTCGCGCCGCATCGCGTGACCGGGTATATGGTAATAGTAGTACACTATTATCGTCTGAGTAGCAAGGCCTAACGCTGCTGGTCTGGTGATAATGTGAACACAGTATTATCGCCTCACCGGGAGAGTTGGGCCTTGCTGGGTCTACGATAATAGTAGCACACTATTATCTTATACGCAGCAGGGCCCAACGTTCCTGGTGAGGCGATAATACTGTGTTCACATTATCACCAGACCAGTAGCGTTAGGGCTTGCCGCGTACGCGATAACAGTGTGCAACTATTATCATTTTCCCAGCAAGGCTTAACGCCGCCAGCGAGGCGATAATACTGTATCCAGATTATCGCCAGCAGTGTTGGGCCTCGCTGTATATTTTGTATACCTAAGCCTAGAATATATGAGATCTATACCACTAGAGTTGCTTCGTCGAGGCGTATCGAATGGCACACATAGATTCAGGAAAATCCCGGGTTTCAAAAATGACAAAGTCAGGTTTAAAACAACAACGCCGCACATCGGACGATGGAGTGGAGCCAGGGCCTCTGTATAACTCTATAAGACATTACAGAGTTATTTCGTAAATGAAAAGGGGTGGGGGAGAAGCTTTTGTGGGCAGGAGAGACGCGCATAAGATGCAGGCTAGATTTGGCACCATTGTCTCGGACATCTTTCAATGTATATTTAAAAGTCTTCTTGTATCGTATACTACGGCACACAGTGGTCCCGTGACGTGCGGAATTTCCGCAGGTGAGACATCGCATATATGGCGCGAAAAATCCGCACTCCACCTACGGATATATCGCAAGGTAGCTGCGGGGATCCACGCTACTTTCAACCTGCGGTTTTTGGGCACTTCCCGCAGGATACCTGCGGATCGCAATTGCGTAAAACCGTTAGGATCCTGCGGTTATACCGTTGATTGTTGATGGTAAGATCGCACTTTAACTAGGGTATTTCTAGTAGGCCTATCACACTTTAGACATTGTAATAATCAACTCATATTGATACGAGTCTCAAATAAAGAACAATTGAGAACAAGGACTTGATACAGAAACACTGAGACTTAATCAAACATTTAACCCGAACGCGCCTTCTGTTTACCTTTCCCCCCGGCCACCTTGCGGTTGGACTGAGCTGCCGAAGTATTGCTGTGATAGGTATGTCAACAAGTAAGTCTACCTGAGGCAAGTGGACGCGAAGGCTTACCGGCGTGAAGCCCTGAGGTCGAACTCATCAATAAGCTCTGCCTTTTGAGCCCTAGTTTGAGCGTTGCCTTCCGTTGGGGTCGGAACCGGGCGCATTTTGGGGCGAATTTTAGACGAACGACTAGCTTCGGCCTTGCCAGGAGTAGACGATACTTGCGCGGATTTCTTGGCAGGGGCTTGGTTACCTTTGGAGCGCCCTTTCGATTTGCTTGCATTAGTACTTGTAGTCTTCTTCTTGCCAGTTGTCTCGAGTTCGGCGATCTCTTCGTCGACATCAGCCTCCCAATCGGGCTCGGGCGAGGCTGCCTGTATAGAAGACGAGCAAAAAGAACTGGTTTGTATGCGTTCTAGACGTAATAATTTGATTTCGCACCTTTTTCGACTTGCTCTGAGCGCTCTGCTGAGTAGTTTTGCCCTTCTTAGAGAGCTAGGGCAAAGAGCATACTACGTGTAAGAATATAATCATATGAATGAAAGAAAGATACAATTTACCTGTGAGTCTGCCTTCGCATTTTTAGGGGCCGCTTTGCGCTTCAATCCGGCTTTTGGAACCTAGAAGGCATGTGGTCAAAGTTATAGTACCGGATTGAGAGGACTCACTGTATTCAACCCATCCACCTCATCCATGCTCTCGTCCTCGTCCACATCCTTGTACTCACGTTCCTCGCCCTCCGCCTCCTTGTCCTCCCCATCCTCCGCCTCCTCACCCTCCTCACCCTCCTCACCCTCCTCACCCTCCTCGCCCTCCTCGCCCTCCTCGCCCTCCTCACCCTCCTCACCCTCCTCGCCCGCGTTGTCGTCGTCCTCATCATCTTCCTCGTCGTCTTCCTCATCTTCGCCCTCCACAGCCTTGCCCGCCTCGGCTTTACCGGCCTCATCCGCGGTCTCACCCTCGTCATCACTTTTCCTCTCGTCGTCACCCTTACCCTGCTCTTCCTCCTCAATATCCTCCTCGTCTGCTGCAACAGTGGGGGGGTTTTTCGCCTTCGGTCTGGATGCCTTGCTCGCTTTCTTAATAAATCGTTGTTAGAATAGCATACCTAGAGTCTGTAAATATATTTAAATTGAGTACTTACCGGCTTGCCCCTTTTAGTGGTGGTGTCACGCGCATTGCGCAGCGTGCGCTTCTGACACTCCTCCGAAACCCAATCCTGCGGAAATCGCTTGAGATAAGGGAACGATTCCAAGGCCTACAACCAAACAATTAGCAACACCAATAATAAAAGAGACCGTTCGGACTTTAGCTGATACGTGAGCTTTGATGCGTGAGCTAACTTGGCCCCAATGGAGGGTGACAAGTTCGTCGTCGGTCAACTCTGCGATCAGAGCGTAGCGTATCTTACGCTAAGATAGAATACATTAGCTTCTGTAAGTAACCGGCGTTGGCTAGCAATGCATACCCGAATATCGTTGTACAGCTTCCGTTGAGCTTGGCCCTCTGGAGTACGTATGTCACCGTCTAACTCCATTTCCTTGGCGAGGTTGAAGTTCTCTTCCCCCGGGTGGTTGATTGTTGCCCAAGGCTGGGGAACTCCGTGTTCGTCTTCAATTTCGACAATACCACCTGCGCCGGGGGTGATCAAGTGAGTTGAGATGTAAATAGGTGTACAAAAGGTACCTACTTTGTACCCCTTTACTCTTTCGAGTCTTCTCGCCTTGAGTAGCTGGTGCTAGATACAATCAATACAAACTCTTCTCGCGCGAGAGGAGACATTGCTTACCTGATTTGATCAGGGCTTGTTTAGACTTCGTCTTCTTTGACATCTTGGACAGGTGGCGATGATTTGATCGACTCGCGATGATGTGGCTGTGTTAAGCGCTAGAGAAGGGGGGGATGAACGCGAGCGAGTACAAGGCAAGAGACCGCCTCTTTAAAGTGCCCAAGGCAAAATCCAATTGTCTAGCCGAGCTGCTCCAGTATGGCATGAGTAGGCATGCCTTGTGAGCAACCAATGAGAGCTCGCAGAATACTGGCAACAATTTGGGATGTACACAGAGGCGGGGGCAGATTGGCGGGTATAGCTAAATAAGGAAATGCGCAGGCATCGATCCACACTGAAGATCGGTAAAATTGGAGGGCGTAAGTCGAATCGACTAAGTCCCCCTATTCATACCTCCATGGCTCCCAAGGATCGCGTTCAATGCTTATGCCGCTGTGGGCGACTTGTTACAACGCAGATGGAAAAATCACACCTGCTCTTTAAACATATCAAGCACAAATCAGTGCCTGAAATTGTCAGGAAGAGGCGGTTAGTCCCCTCATCTAATTTCTATCGTAACTTGCTCACAGAAACTTCACTCAAGTACGAATATACGACAATCGTTCAACAATACTACAGGAGATTCTTCCCCCCTGAATCCCGGACCATCCGCCGGCAATGACTTCCCCGATCTCCCGGCTGTCGAGCCACCCCCTAGCGTCGATCACACTTCAATCTGGAACGATGTACTCGCTGCTCGCCGTCCTAAGACTACTGGGGACTCGTTAACTAGCGGACCTCCTAGCTCTCATGCTAGTTTCGTATCTCAGCCTGACTCGGAGGCTGATGCTCAACCAATCGAATCGGAATGTCTCACCTACAACCCGGCGACGCATGGGCTAAAGATCGACGCTTTATTGCATGAGCGTTCCACAGTTGAAAGAGTGCTTGATGGTAACTTATTCCACTTGCCTCGTATTGGGTTATTTTGCTGAATACATGTTTACCGACCAGCTCCCAAATCGCTTAGCCAATCCCAGCTTGACGACATCGACACCTTCGACTTTCTAGTCCAAAGCAAAGTTTCAGTGAGGACGTATCATGGGATGCAGGACCGATTTGTGACAAAGCGAAACCACACTTCTCTTCCTTCTCTAAAGACTCTCCGCACTCGGATCCTCGCGCTTTCTGGGCTTAAGTCTCGTGACTACGACTGCTGCGCCAATACTTGCGTCTGCTTTGCTGGCCCCTTCTTGAAGCTCACTGTATGCCCGGAATGCGACACTCCTCGAAAGAACGCAGCTGGTGCTCCTCAAAACACCTACAGCCACCTCCCTCTCATTCCTCAACTCCGTGCGCTCTTTTGTTGTCCGGAGACAGCTAAGACGCTCGAATATCGACACAATTACAAGGCAAACAACAGCGTTATTGAAGACATCTTTGATGGCGATAGGTACCACGAACTTAGGCGAACACATGTCTCGATTGACGACAAAAAACAACCCTATAAGTTCTTCGAGGACTCGCGCGAGATTGCCTTAGGCCTTTCAGCGGATGGGATGTGCCCGTTTAAGCGCCGCAAACACTCTTGCTGGCCGCTCATCCTTCTCAACTATAACTTTCCACCCGAAGTACGCACCCATATCAACAATATTATCTGTGTCGGAGTTATCCCTGGTCCGAAATCCCCCAAAAATCTCAGCTCATTTCTCTGGCCGTTGATCGAGGAACTCTTGGAGCTAGCCGCCGGAACACCAGCAGTCGATGCCCGGAAATCTGTCGTATTCGCTCTCCGAGCGCATCTCCTTTCGGTCTTTGGCGACATTCCTGCAATCACCAAGTTCCTCGAATTTGTCGGGCACAATGGTCGATACCCCTGTCGGTTTTGCCTGATTATGGCTATACAAGGGGTTACCGTGAACGGAGGGACGCATTTGTACTGCCCATTGCATCGGCAGCAGGCTCCCTTCTTTTGCGCGTTGAATTTGCCTCTCCGTACTCATGAAGCAACTCTACAAACTGGTCTGGAGATTCTACAGGCGGCATCTGAAAGCGCTCGCACAACGCTCGCAACAGAATCTGGGGTTAAGGGGGTGTCTCTTCTAGCTCGCGTTCCTTCGATTTCCATTCCCGCCTCTTTCCCAATCGACATTATGCACATGGTTTGGATCAACTTGGTACCACAATTGATTAAACTATGGACCGGCCAATTCAACGGGCTCGATGACGGCTCCGAATCTTATATGTTTCACCCAGCCGTCTGGATGTCTCTAGGTACTACTATAGCCGGTTCTGGAGCAACTATCCCATCGAGTTATGGTTGTCGCGTCCCCGATATCAGCAAGCCTACCACTGTCACGGCAGAATCTTGGAGTATCTTTGCCACCCTTCTCGCACCTAGCTTGCTCCGACGGCGCTTCCGAAAGTCGACATATTATACCCACTTTGTCCGACTTATCAAGCTCTTGAACAAGTGCACTTCGTATAGCATGCTACGTTCGGATATTGCGGAGATTCGAGAGGGATTTGCTGAGTGGATTAAGGAGTACGAAAGGTGTGATATGAAATCCTACTTTTATGCTTTGGCGAAATAAACTGATGAAGGCGCTAGAATATACTACCAGCATGATCCCCAACGTCTACAAACTTGTCCTGTCAACGTACACTATTTGCTGCACGTTGCGGATGCGATTCAATATATCGGGCCGGTTTGGTGCTATTGGGCGTTCCCTATGGAACGTTATTGCAGTTTTATTGGCGCTTCAGTCAAGAGCCGAAGGTTTCCGTATACGAATCTCGCAAGGCGAGTACGGGATGTGGCTCAGCTTCGTGTCATTCGCGAGCTGTACAGTTTACACAAGTCCCTGGTTTTCAACAAGTCGACCCCAGTAGAAGGTGAAGAAGATATCGAATCAGCAGATACACTGCTAGAATGTGAGTGCAGGTTCATATATGCACATTATTACACTGACTCTTTGAGACCCAGACCCTCGAGCGCGTTTACTTACACCTCGCAGCCTGCTCCTTCAAGTGACGCCGCAGCTCCGTACAAAGATAGCAGCTCACTTGGCAACGATACTCGATGTCCGAGCAAAGGATGTGAAATCTTTAATTCCCGATACTTTAAGTCAATGGGGTCGGGTGCTTATATCGGAAGGAGGCGACTTGATTCATGCTAGGGGCTACCATAATCTGAGATCAGATGGTCGGGATGCGTCGTTTGTGAGGGTGAGTCTGAAATGCTGCTGTTATTTCAATTTGTGCTAACGCTGTGCAAGTATGAACTTAAAGTAGACTTAGATGCACATCGACGTCGCGCTCCCGAGAGACTCAAAGCTGTGAGTCACTATGGGCAACTAGAACATCTCTTTGCGCTCCCACTCGCTCCAAAGTCCTTGCTCAACAGGCAGCAAACAACGCGAACGCTCTTACTTGCTTTGATACGAGAGGCACCCGTTGAAGTACAGTCGTCATTTGAGCACCGCGTTGTCTGGTACGAGGGAGATTTGGGCACCGGAGAGGTCGTCGATGCACAAACGATTCAATGCGTTGTTGGTCGCGTGCTGGACAGGAAACGCTATTGGATCATCGATCGCAATATGGATTGCGCAGCGACATTTCCTGTGTTTACTTGAATCTTGTGAGTTCAATTCTTATATCTAAGTTCTTCCATCGATATAACATGTTTATGCTAGGTACTTTTTCTTATTTGCATCTATTATACACTCCCCTTCTATAACTTCCTCGAAACCTCCATCCGCTGCGCGTTTAAGCACACTCTCTGTAATGCCAATCGTCCCACGCCCACCCGTCCAAGTGCGCGTACCAACTTGCTCCTGTCCTGTTCCCTATCAAGGAAGGCTGGACGTTGAGCGTAGGATATGGGGCGTGAAGACCTATAACAAATGTTGCGGCCCAGATACAGGGTAAGTAACTTTATCGGCGCCAGCAGCTTGCGTTCTTACGGCCTATTAGCCAGCTACCTCATTCCCGTCCCTCTTCACATGCCTCGTATCCTGTCCCCCGATCAGCCATGTCAATGCTATTTTTTCACGTATTAAAGGTGTAATTTATATGCCGCAAATGCTAAGACACTTTCGTGCGGTAAATCCGCAGGCATGACTTGACCAAACTCGATTGGTGAAGTGTTACTTATACGATTTTTCCGCACCTAATCGCGGGTTGCTGGAACCCGCTAAAAACTTGCGGTTTTTCCGCATGACTGAGGGCCTCACAAACCCGGGGTGCGGTTAATCCGCAGGTATGATTTGACTCTATAGTTCAATTTCCGCAGGCTATCGGCGGATCTCATATAATCCGCACTTAAAGCGCGGTAATTCCGCGAGTCACGGGACCATAGTGGCATCTTAGACGAAATTCGATGGATTGAAGTGCCGTTGCTCCTTTCAGGATGCCACGCGTTCGTCCCGCACTGGAACGTGTCATTTTTGAAATCTCAGACTTTCCGAAATGGATACATACCATTCGATGCGCCTCAACGAGGCAATCCCAACGGTATAATTCCTATACATTCTGTTCCACTTTAAATGTGTGGTTGCTAGTTTACTAAAATCAGATTAGTTGGTGAATCCAGTGTAAGGGGGCTAGTGAGACGCAGCTTCCGGAGGACACACTTGGCCTACTCGCGCGCAATATAGGGCAGGTAAGCACGTGACACGCGCTCGGCCTCACGGCGACTACCACGAGGACTACGGCGACGCGAGGCACACGCGTGGGCGAGAGCTATATTTTTGTTCCCGCCATGCCCACCCTTGCTACGCGTCCTTTCCGTACACTTGCACACACAATTCTAGTCTAGTGCCACACCCAGCCCTGCGATCCTCGCGTTCGCAGGCCGGGAGGCACGGCCAATCAGCTCGAGCCGCCTTCGGCGGCTTTGGGTTCCCCCACTAGCACCGCACATGCTAGACTAGATAGTGTACGGGCTCGGTCTGTATTTCCATAGTTATACATCGATTTATCTCTCGCCCAAGGACAGCATGAGCCGGTCCCGACCAGAGCGTGAGTATGCCCAATTACGCGAAAATCAAACCGCATACAAATATTGACTTGGGAGGGTTCCGTACCGTTGGGTATCATTGGGGTTGGGCTGATGTTACACAGGGGGTAAAACGTTGGTGAAGCTAATTATGAAAGATCAATGTAAATGCGATGTAAAGTAAATAGACTAGGTAGCTAACTATACGAAGGAATCAAGAAAAAAAATCGAGCGAAGGGTGGGGATCTTAGGGCGGTCGCATATATCCCCTTTGTACCCTACTATCGACCCAGTCATATCCGTGTATACCACGTCTCCCAGAGCGTTGACCGGCTCGATTACTTCCTAGTGTTCTATGAGATTCTGATACGTCGCCTCCTATTTTATGATGTTCGAGCTCATTCGTATCTTTACTTGAAGCTTCCTCACTAGACACCGCGGATGAAGTCGTAAATCGTTGACCTCCAAAGGGAAGCTGAATCATGTTCAACAATGTTCACCCTCGTCCATAATCTCTGCTTGACTCTAGTTCGAAATGTGTTTGCCTCACATTCTACCTGGGCGCTATCGTATAGAGGATCTTTTAGTATAAGCGCAGCGTATTACGGTTACTAGGTCGAGAAACTACAACCCTAACAGTTTCCTCTATTTTTCGATAGGTCAATTACCCAGATGTTCGTCTTTCACTATGGAACTCCCAGT
>JANWGL010002365.1:4607-18407 GCA_025200755.1 Ceratobasidium sp. C01 | reverse complement strand
TGGGTAAATGGGTAAATTGGATGTAATTACATCCAATTTACGAAGGGGTTTTTACTGACGTAGTATGACAGGTAGTGGGGTCTGCCCCGGTATGTGCAATATTGCTAATCACAGGACAGCGTTACATCCTTATGTTTTTGGGTTTCGACTATTTGGTAGCTCTTGGAATACACTTTTGTGACTATTTCGTTGTACTGTGCGATAGGCTCAAATGAAGAAATAAAATTCGAGCTGCTCAAGCAAACACGTTCTGGCCAGCATGCGAGTCGTATTGAAACAAGAGAGGCAGGAGGCAAAACGATGCAGAAAGGTTGATACAACGACACCTAGGTTGATACAGATATCTGGTTATGGGTCGATTTGAGATTTAGGGTGGAAGTTACTTAATAATAAAGAAATGGGGAAATTGTCGGTGATGAAGTATTTGGTTAAGCCATACTACTCACCGACGTTAACACCGATGACACGTCTGGTCGATTCGATGGGTCGTAGTCCCAGCAAGTCAGAAGCAGCGCCCACACATCTTCCGCTAATTCTTTCAGAAATATGAAATTCCTACTATTAACGAGACATTCTGACGGGGCCTAGGGACGAGATCGATGTTTTAGCAATGTATCATAGTTCTTTCTCATTTTGTAGAGAACGCACAGAATTGCATATAATTGAGATGCAAGCCATTAGGTCTAGGACAATGCCGGAGGCGAGGTGGACAGTTGCATCGGCAAACCAGCCCTTCGCTCCAGAGCGGCTGTTTTGCTCCGGATTGCGTGCGAGCTTGACGAGCACGTGATAGGATGCTCCCGATTGCTCCGGACTGCTCGCCAGCATCAGAATTGTGCTCCGGAGCACCCAGGGGCACTAAGCCAGTGCTCCCAACGTTTATATGTTTGCTCGTAGGGCTTCCTGAGCACGATCTAACCATTTGTGGGATCACCTGGTATTCTTAATGCGCATATATGCACTTATCCCTGTAGGCTTTGCTGTCAAATCGATATATTTATAAGTAACGACCGGATATGTACACATTTGATACGACAGGCCCAATACACCAGGTATTGAAGTGATGACATCAGGTAACCATGCAAATTCTACACGGCGCTACGTAGACCGTGTAGAAATCGAGGTTCCGGATTCAGCATTATGTAGCATTCCTGAGTCGGCGTAGACCGTTGTAGAACCGGCGGTTCCGATTCAGGCATCCGTAGATGATGAAATTCCTACGGAGATTCGGCGTGACTACACTGCTCTACATGTATGTCCGGGCCTATGTAGAAACGCCGCTCAACACCCAGTAACATATAGATATACTATAATACTATGCTGATGTGCATGCAATCGACTTAACTCACGGGTAAACTGGAATATATACTTAGCGCGTGCTCTTACAAAGTCATGCAAGCTCTTGGTGGCGTTAAAATTGACTCGAATTTAGATTAGACATGTATACAAAACAAAGAAAATATCGGCGTCCGGCAATACGAGAATGATACACTTGTACGCCGAGGAAGAGTGTTCGATAACCGTAGGAACATGTCTTTACTCGAGGTGATGAGCTACGTGAATGGATCGTAGGAACAATTCAACATACTATCGATTGCGCGCTGTCCGCTGCCAGTGCTCCATCAAGGAAAAGAAATAGTAGCTACTGTGGCGACTAAGGTAAAACAGCTTCGCGGTTGACAGGAGATCAATAGACGAAGTTAGCTTGTAGTCTCGAGAATCGAGAGTTCGCTCTGAATACTTCGGGACAAGATGGCAGGTCATTCGAACGCTCGAAAGGGGAACGACTCTGGTTACGCGCTTGCCCGATGTGTCGTGTGCTGGGCTTGTCGTGTAGAGCTGATGTGGGTTGGGTGCGGAAACCGAGAAAGAGGAAAAAAGCTCGACATAAAGTAGAGGTTCGGAGGGGGCGTTTCGGAGAAATGAAGGAAGCCGGAAGATAACGCGCACTCGTGCAGGGCGGTAATCTATGAGCCACGGTTGGAGGGAGATTAGCCGGGGCAATGGTTGTACGAAAAAAAGGGATGGGCTTACGGTGAAGGCCGTCGGGAGCTGAGGGATCGGAAACCAAGACGGTGTCGAACTGGGCTTGGCGTCGTAGCCGTCTGAAACGATCGTAGTGAGCGGGAGACGCACGAATGAGGTCGGTTTTTCGCCCAACCAGTGGCGCGAAAGGGAGTCGGTCGTGGTGGAGGGTGACTCGACTCCAAACAGGGAACGACACATATTCGTCACTGACTTCGGCGAGAACTGATGAATAGGGACGGAGATAATCCTGGATAGCTCCGATTAGGTCCGCCGCACCATAATCGGCGATAATGTTGCGTCCGAGCACCTTTCGGTGTGTTGCGTTGTCGGCGATTTGGATGTATGGGGAGAGCCGGTGAATACCTCGGTCCTTGAAGCGTGTTTGGCCAGGTTGTGGCTCCTCGTCGTCGCTGTCACCTCCATCATCGTCGCCTACCTCCTCATCGCTTTCGTCACTCTCGTCGTCGCTCTCGTCCGATTCGCCATCTTCGTCCTCAGTATCTCCATCGGACCCGTTGCCACCCTGTTCAACAAATTCTATCTCCTCCCCTTCCGTTCGATGACGAACCTTTCTTGCCGGCACAACCCCAGCCCGTTCCAACTCACTGCGGAGAAGCCCCCATGCCTCCTGGCGCTGAAGTAGGATAATCATTTGAGGTTCGGCGTTCACCCGGCTTGTGAAGGGGTAAAAAAACTTGACATAGTCTTTATGTAGGCGCTCGGGACCTTCGGTGTTGTACCCATCGGCTGACCCCATTTCGCGCACTTGGTGTGGATAATGACTGATCATATGAATTTTCGGTATGCCGTTCCACCCAAACTCGGTATTGATAACTCGCTGACGACGAAACACCTCTTTGTAGTCGTGAAAATCGGATAGGTTGGCCTCCATAAGCGCTATGTCGTCCTCATCCAGCTGCGGGAGACGCGATCGATATAAGAAGTCCATTATGGACCTGGCCGCTCCCACCGCATTAGCAGGCTTGCTCCTGGCCACTAGTGGCAAGAACGTTCGAGCGACGGCCTTTGATTCGGTGCCAGTCCACTGCGTAAAGCCCGTGATACCGTTGCGAAAGTGACAGAGCCCGGCGTAGCGTGGCAGCGCACTAAAACGCTGATCCAGCTCGTCGGCACCTAGGATGCGAGCCCACCACTTGACAATATGCGATTTGACGACCCCCTTATGCATCTGGTGTAACAAGTCGGGCACGATCGACGCGGATCCGTTCGCCCAGGGTATGTCGGCCCAGAACGGCCAGGTTTTTCGTAAGCCAGCATCCTCTCGACGTTGTCCGCATCCTCGCTGACTATCCCGCAGTAGCTGTAGCGATTGGTGTTTCGTTCGCAGTCGACCTGTGTTGCCAGAACCGCGGTTATGAAAGGGAATGACGCATACGGGGCACCGTGACGATTGCGAGCACGCGACAGTGCACTGTTCGGGCCAGCCACCGATGTGAGCCGCAACGATTGGGTAGACTCGGTGTACTCCACTGTCTGCACAACGCATCTCCACCCCAATTATCGACGCTGATTTCAGAGGCTCCAGAATAATCGACATCGACTGGTGATAGACCTCCCACTGCTTGAGCCGCGGTTCGTTCTCGTCTTTGATCCATGAGAGCTTCGCGACAGGTATGTAACCCACGAGTAGCATTGCACTTTGAGTTGGGCGACGCCGGACGGATATGCTAATATCACCGATGCTCTGATAGACTGGCCACGCTTCTTTGTCGCCACCAAGGTTCGAAAGTTGCATTCGATCTGTCGCAAGAATTATCGGTGCGAGTGTTGCCCCATCTGCAAGTAAGTCCTTGATTTCCACATTAGGTTGTTCAATTGCATTAATTCGCTGGTTAGATCTTACCTGCATTCGCCACCATCACTCTCCCGACCACATTTCACTATACACCCGAACTCGTCGGCCATCAATTGTCAAGGTCCAATGCCTCTCAGGACCGTAGTGCATATGTCCGCGGAGTCGCTCCAGCCCGATTAGATGACGTACAACCGCCACCAGGTCGCGTTTGTACACCACAAACGTTTCTTCGCCTTCGTTCGTCGTTACTGTAATCGATTTGTCGCTCCAATCAGGGCCGTGCTTCAAACAGTCGATGGATTGATAGAATTCGTCAAGGTTCCGCCACGGTAAGCCTCGCTTATGCTACTCGGTCACTTTATTATTAGATTACTTATTTTCATTATCTTAGGGCTCACCCGTTCAAGTTCAAAATATCGGGCGCGCTCATTATTGTTGATTGGCAACGTGGCGAGCCACTCGGCAACTTCGAACCACTCCTTTTGCTTCAACAGGTCGCCCGGGTTCAGTGGCTCCTCTGCTTTGTCCAAAAATTCCCATCGGATAACCCTAGCCGCGTTCTGATGAACTTCGATTGTGGCGTAACCATGGCGCCATTGGCGCGTGCTCCCTGGGGAGTTGGGCGGAACGCCGGGGTCGGGGTCGGGGTCGGGGGACGGGCTGCCAAAACTATCGGCGGATTGCGTGAACGGTGGTGTTGGTAATTGGTTTGGCGTCGGGCCTTTGTCTTCGTTGGCGACTTGTGCTGGCATGCACGGCTCATCGCACAAATCAATGTCCATCGGCGTTGCTCGGTCTGAGCCTTCAAACGTGGTGTCCGTGAGCAAGCACGCGGCAGATAAGATTGCTGGCCTTACCGTTATCAAGGTGAGTACTCGAATTCAGGTCTTGCTCAGCATTATTCTCATTCGATTGAACGATGTCGCATTGATTTTCCTAGCATATGAAGATCTTTTATTAGCTATTCTAACGGTTGAGATCGGGTGCATACGTGGCGGTGATTCCCCGAGGGGCGGGCAGCATGACTCCGCCTTCTACGATATGTCTGCTTGGCTGCCTCGCTCAGTCCTCGCATGTCACGTTCGCGTTTCGCCCTACACGCCACTTTTACCCCGTAATGGCTGCGTAACTTTGAGGGATTGGAGAAGGTCTTTGAACAATATCGACATGGGTACGATATACGGGCCATCGAAGGGGATACGTAGCGTTGGGGGGAGGGGGGGATGGTCTGCCGTTCGGTGAACTTGGTGAGCGCTCATTCGGTCATACCGATCTTCACTTTCCTCTCGCCCGCATCGTGACTGGAGACTTCGTCATTTTATTGTGCGAGTCATTCGTTGAGCCGCATATACTCATCGTTCTAATCCATTTTTTGGTTAGGGGTGTTTGTTCTATTTAGATTTTATCATATTATATCCGACTCCATCAGCAAAAACCGAAAGTGGCCGTATCACACGCGGGATACGGTATCCATACGTACGCGACGACTGGGATACGTACTAGTACATATAACATGCGTCTGAAACGTATCACCACGTACCCCGAGCATGGGGTACGTACCCCAGGCCTGTTGTATGTAGTCGTACATATAACTCCTGTATGATACGGTATCTCTACCGTAGTACATAGATGTATGTATCCCTTGACCTGTGTACATACTTTGTTTGGTTCATACGTATGATACACGCGTCCTACGTACTGATACGTATGTCACAGGTATCCTTTATGCGTTAATAGATTCATGATAGAACTTGTAGTTGTAATTTCAGACTTTTGTTTTGCCAACACTGCTTCCACACAACTGTGTGAGAATAGAATCACCAGGATTGATTGTTAAGCAAATGTAATTCACAGGTACAGACAGATAGACGGGTTCAGTCATGGCAAAACTAGGTGCGGCAACGTGGTGGGGCAGCTGATAACGGAGTGTTGGGAAGTACATTATGGTGAGGAATCAGAGTGGCAGTACGTGGGAAAAGTGGATATGAGAGTGGGCGGCGCGCGTGGGACCTCGTGGGCTATTGCTTAGTCCATGCGCGTTATCGGGACCGGGACCGGGGTCAAACCTATATATATTAGCCAAGCCGGGCAGTATCAGTAGGTTATACTAATCTGCCCCTACGAGAAGCGTACCATTGTGTGCGCATCTGGCGGCCCAGCAATAACCATATCTGCCTTATCGGGCCCCCTTTCCCTCCCCCTCTCCCTCTCCTATAGCCTAAATTGCAAGCGATCAGACGGACGAGATCGAAGCAAGAATTGCACAAACGAACCCACGCAATACACTCTACCACTCAACATGACCGCATCGCTGGAGCCAAAGATCAAAGCGGTCGTCTTGGTGTCACGAATACGCATGATAACAGCGGCGGAACACTTTCCTCAACGTTAGTTAGTGTACCCTATATTAATATCAAATTAACGTACCGTGACGTTGGATTCGACGCGTTGAGCAATCGTCGTGGGACCAGGATAACAGCCAGCGTTCGCCACCAAGTTATTGTCGATGAACTCGGTGGCGTGCTTGGTCTTGATCTGGGAGATCGTGGAACGAGCGCCGGCCAGCGCGATCAACGCGCAACGCACCACAATACGCGGGAACCTAAACAAAAGATATCGGTACTCAATATATTAGAGTGAACGAGTGAGCGTACGGCACAAAGTTGGTCTGGAACTCGTTAAGATTGACGTTTGAGCTGCCGTAGGACGACAGTGAAACCGTAATATCCGAGGCAAGCTGAGCGACGACTCTGCTCATATTGATGAACTTGAGAGTTAAGATGCCGAGCCGGGCTTTGCAGATGTCATAGATGGCCTCGTTGTCAACCTAGGAAATTGTTAGAATTGTTCTGCGTCAAGCTTAGGGGCGTTATACCATGAACGAGCGGTCCAACTGCACAAGTGCGTGCGTTGCCGATACAGAGTGATGCGCGTCTGGAAGTAGTTGATTCGGATATCGGCAGAACGCGTGAGGGTAACGGCACTTACGGGTATCAAAGGTATCCATGCCAGTTGGATCTACGTATGATGAAGACTCGGAACGGTCGCAGATCAACTACGGCAAATTTAAGCGTTTGTAAGCATGGAAATTCGTATTATATGCGTACCTGCGATGTGCACGGCTTCATTAAAACGAGTGTACTAAGTGATGGGAATCTAAAACACAAGACAGGTTAGCAAAGATAACGAACGCACGGACAGGAAACTCACAAATCGGCTAGCCAGTAGGGAATGGGGCAATCGTCGGTCATGAAGCTGAGATGAGGTTGGAGACGGGGTAAACGGACTGGAGAGTGGTGAGGGGCAAACGCGCAGAGCGCGCACGAGTAAAGTTGGGATATCGAAAGGGCTTCAAGATGGGGGGTTTGACTTTGCGTTTGGGTTCGGGACGGGTAGTTATATGTTTGGTTCCGTAATTTCTTCGCGCGGCGAACTTGGAAACGAGGCAGAATGAAGTTGGGCGCGGCGAGACTAGAGGAGGAATGGCGGCTAGAGGCTACACGTGGGATTCGTGAGGAGGAGGTCGGAGTTGACGAATTGAATGATGGCGTCGAGTCGAATTGCGTCAGAACGCTCATTCTGCTAAAATAAAACGTGTTAGCCCAACATCCATAAGTCGATTTCGGTCAAACAATTGCACACCTGGTTTAATATCAGACAGGGGCACCAGTTTGTGACCAATGCCGCAGTAATTCGTACGTCAAGTAGCTTGAAAAAATATTCAAAAAAAAGGTACTGCAAAGAGCAAGGACGTCGGATGAGGCAGAGAGAGGTATATCGGGGTCGAAGGTGCTGTAACGCGGCGCCAAGTGGCAGGTCATACGTATATCAGAGAGAGCCACCACGGCTCCCACCCTTTTGCCATCAGACAGTCGATGTGAGGCGGTGAACAACCCAACGTTGTCGAGCGGTTGCTTGCTGAAATCGTTGAATAGCTCGACGTAAACGAGCTTTTCGGGGAAAACCGCATGGATCTCGTCGGGGAGTTCGAAGATTGCGCGCACGCGCCCTACACGATATCCTTTGACATATTAGGTTAGCTTTAAAACAATGAATAGAAAACGATGATAGACTCACGATGAACACCTGTCTTGTTGGCGTGGGTTAAGACGAATACCGTATCAAAACGCGCTGGCCGAGTGACACGACCGTAAGTATCGATCTTGGCAGCATAAGCACGCACGACATCAATTTTGCCACCCTCGGAGGGTTTGAAGGGCGGAGGAGAGTGGCATAGACGAACTCGGGACCAGAGCTTGAAATAATGTTGATGAGTTATCACGGCTCGGTTATTAGCGTCTTGTTTCCTGAGAAAAAATCGTAGCGCTGAGTGCAAGTTCGTAGCGCCTAAGGTGTCGATGAGGTAATCGTAGGTTGCCTTGAGCGTTGGCCGGTCCGAGAATTTGTAGTCAGGGGCGGGATAGAAGATCGTCCGTCGATCTTCTACCACGCCGTGTGCATCACCACGAGGCTGAGCTGTCGGCACATCAACCTCCTCCTCCCACGTTCCCAAGCCGTTTCCGCCTTGCTCGCTGGGGCCCTCCAACGTCCACAGAGGGAGCACGATTAGACCGCATACCTCTTCTCCCTCATCCTCGCCCTCCTCGCCCTCCTCGCCCTCCTCGCCCTCATCCGCGTCCTGAAGCCACCACTCGTCGTCGTCATCGTCATCGTCGTCTTCGTTGTCGCCCACGTCATCGTCCGCATCATCGTCTGCATCGTCATGCGCGCAGCGGTACTTATCAAACCTGCTCTGACGTTGGGAAGACTCAAGGTAAGTCGCATGCATCTCAATTGCCTCCAACCGCTGAAGATATAACGCCATTTGCTTCGTAGGATTAACCCTATTTGACGCTCGATAACCCGACTTGGCAAAGTCGATATGGAGTCGTTCTGACGTCTCGGTGTTATAGCCGTCTGGAGTTCCAAGTCGCCGTATCGTGTGAGTGTAATGCTGCATCATGTGCAGTTTGGGAATGCCATGAAACCCCTTTTTCGTATCCAGAACGTCAGCTGACCTGAAGACCGCCTTGTTGTCGTGAAAAACCTCGAGCGCATTCTTCATTGTAGCGATTTCGGCGTCGGTCAACGAAGAAGAATGCGCCAAATACGCAAAGTCGAGCAGCGCTCGCGCAGCTCGAACTACACGCTTATCCTCGGCGTCTGATGCTACGGGTAAGAACGCCTTCATCATCTCTTTGAGTTCGCGTCCAGTCCACTGCGACACTGAGGTAATTCCATGGCGGAAGTGACGCATCCCGTGGTGATTCGGCATAGATACGTATCGCTCGTTTATCGCCTTCTCACCCAGTATTTTCGTTGACCATTTGACTAGGTGATCTTTCAGCATCCCTTTGTGCAGCTGATGCAGCAGGTCGGGCGTCAAGAGAGATCCAAGGTCGATATACTTGTGGTCGGCCCAAAATGGTTCGACATCGTGTAGCCCCAAATCTTGGAAGCGCGCCGACCCTCCTTCCCGATCCTGCAATATTGCAGCAAGTATATCTTCGTGGTCGCGTAGTGGTGAGTCGCCTAAGTTTCCTCGTTCTGTCGGATCCACAGTGCACGTTGGGCAATACGATTGTTTTGTGCAGGTTGCCTTGCACTGCTCTGGGTAGTCGGCGATATAGGATGCGAGTACCGGGTAAATGCGTCGAACTCCACCGTCGGCGCAAGGTACCTCGACGCCCTCCTTACTAGCTTCGGCAAGGGGGGCGAGAAGGCTCTGCATACACCTGTGAAACAGATTATGTTTCATCCGGCGGCGCTCATCTTTATCCAACACAAAGTCGAGCTTGGGTACAGGTAAGTACCCAATCAGCACAGTAGCGCGCGAGGATATTTGACGCCTTAACCGCTTTGGTAGGTTGCCGATCGTAAAGTACACCGGGTGTGCTTTTTTGTCGCCGCTGAAGGTCGATAGCCGCGTCTCGTCCGATGAAACAATGTATGGTATTAATGTCGCATATGGGTCGCCAATTTGTGTCTGAGATAAAGTAAGTTAGTCTGTCAGCGTTCGGGTCAAGGCTTGAGGTACTTACTAAGAGATTCCAGATTAAATCTGCCGTCCATATCTCCCCACGCCGCCTTTGTTTCTTCTCCGGGCAGGTCCAATGTCGCTCCGGCGCCAAATGCATCTGTTTCATTAACTTCTCGTCGGCTAACATCGATTTCAGCCAGTCCAGGGGGTTTCGCTTCCAAAACTCGACGATCTCCTCCCCACCACTTTTGTGGGTGAGCTTGATGGTTTGTGTTTCCCAGTTCGGCCCAAACGGTAGCTTATCGATGTCCTTTAGCATGTCGCGATTCCGTTTCCACGGGGAACGTTTCTTAAACTAAGGTAACGTGAGTAAGGAATGCAATATAAAGATAGTTTACTTACACGTTTAAGACGTAGAAATCTTTCCCGATATGCGCCGCTCATCCCTGACTCCATTAGAAGCTGGGCGACCTCAAAAGACTCCGGTTTGGATAGTTTGCCGACGTCTGGGTATTCATCCGGTGTGAGCTCCTCCACTGTGGCCTTTCGGATAGGATGTCCAACTGTCGGACACGGATACCGCTGTACGTAGACTTGGTCGCCGCGTATGGTCCTTTGCTCAAGCTCCGTGGGCAACGGAGAGTCCGGGGGGTCCTGAAACATAGGCGCGTCCTCCGGATGGTCCATTTCGTACTCCTGCGACATGGGTGCCGCCATCTCGTTATCCGAAGCCTCTGGGATGGAGGGTGGCATCGGTGTGGTGGGAGAGGCGGAACGGTTGCGCTCACGAATCGCAAAATACGCTTCGGGGTTTGCGAGAACCGTCGTATGGATCTGGCGACACTTCTTGTTCTTGAGCAAGTGTTGCGAAACGCCGCGGCTTGTCTTGAATCTGACTCGGCAGTACGAACAGGTGAGCTCGGGATTGGGATTGCTGGACAAGTCGTTCGGCGCTGGAGGCCCATTCGAGTTGGGTTTCTTTTTGTGGTATTGGGCGCAAGTGCTGTTGTTATGTAGGTGCCGAGAAACTCCTCCGTTCTTGCTGAATTCCTTTTGACAATATGGGCAGGCGTTCGAAATGGTTTGAGGGGGAGGGGTTTGGGTGTTAGCTGAGGACGATCCTTGTACTATAGTACCATGCTCTCGACGGTGGGCGACTAATAATGATTTTTTGTTAAATTCTTGCGCGCAGTTTTCGCACGTGAAGCGTCCGGCGTGAGTCATTGGAGTAGGAGGGGATACGGAGGGTGTACGGACGAACTCGTACGCCATTTGTGACCAGAACCCTATCCTCTGAAACACACTAACGTCTAAGTCCCTGGGCACCAACTTCACGATCCAACCAACACCACCACCACCACCTCCTCCCTCTTATTATGTCGGATACAGAGCTAGGCCGAGGGAAACGGAAACCTGTACCAACTCCTGGATTCAAACAACATAGTACGGCTCCACTCTCAATATACGTATCACTCGGTGCTGATCCGTATTACCGTACCCCAGCCGCCGAACTTATGGCCACAAATGAACGGCGCGAAAAAATTGGGAAAACGAAAAACATCAAAGCTCAGCGAGAAGAAGCAAGGCAGAACGGGGGTACCTCGACCAAGTCGAACAAGAAGGACCAAGAGGCATTTTCGGTCGAAATACGCACTCCCGCGCGTCCTAAACCAAAGAAGCCCAGCCAAACCAGTACGTTGACGTTTTATTCTTACTATCTGCCCTGTACGATAACATGTTTGTAGAACAACCCAACAAAGAACAGCCAGCAGACAAAGACGATCCCCACCTCACCGAGCTCCAGGCTGAGGAATCGGAGCGCCAGTTCTGGATCGCTAAGGTATCCAAACGTGACAATCGAAAAGACCTCGCCAACTGGGATACCGACGACCTCAAGAAGCTCTGGGAAGCTGGTGAGAAGGTCCGTTCGGCCAAGGATAGTCGAGTGAAGTTCACAAAAGATCCCAATGTCCGTCATTTTTATTACTATTTTGTTTAACTCTGACCTTGAACTCCAAAACGACAGATTGAAATACTCGGCTCAACGGTGTCCGATCTTACAACAAGGACGAACACAAAGAAAGTGCCTGCCGCGTCCTCCAAATCTAACAACCGCAAGAGAGATTCTTCTGACGAGGACGAACCTTCTCCCAAACGAGCTCGCACGAGTTCGAAACCAGGTAAATACTCATTTAACTAATATAGAATATTTGAAAAACAACATTGACGATTGATCATAGGGTCTAATCCTCCGAAAGGTCACAAGGGGGCTGCGGACAATCGAGCAGTTCCATCGAAAAGGTACGCTGATTACGTCCGTCCAATACTCTCCCCTTCTAATGTGCATCCATCCTTAAGCGTCGCTGCCTCGTCTACCTCAAACGACAAAGGTCGCAAAAAGGTTAGCCTTGAAAATCATTCTTGATGATACCCTTTTATTAAGCCCTAATGACGTCGTCTTGCAGATCACTGACGATCGCGTGTCGCGTGGTTCGAAGAAGGCTGCTCCCTTGCCCGATTCAAGTGACGATCAGGAACGCATCGACCTCGACGCGATTGAGGAAGGCTCCGACGAGGAAAACTCTGAGAATGAGAACACGGCGCACCGCAAAACTACAAAGGTACGATCTGATTTACTTTTCCTTTGGGCGTATATTAATCTTTTCGCGTTCTTACAGCCTAGTAATAAATCGAAAGGTCGCAAGCCTCGTGCGAATACTAAGGATTATGAAGGCGAAGAAAAAACCCTAGTAAACGAGGCATTCATTCTCTCATTGGCTCGGCTCGCTTCCCGTGGTATGTGCGCCCCCTCACAGCAGGTTGATATTATTATTCGGGAGAGCTGGGATTCTGTTAAGAAAGCCCTAAAAGTTCCCTCGGCGGCGTATCCGTTTGAGAACGGGCACCGACAATGTGTACGTGCCATTCTTGTTATACTCAGAGTCATACTAAACCAAGAACATTATTAGATACGATCGCGATTAAATAGCTTTCGCAGCCGTGTCAAGGATCGGCTCAAAAGCCTTATTATTTTGACATATAAAGGTTTAAATTCTTCAGACCCACGAAAGATTGAGGATTGCGTTGCGGAGTTGTGCCCGCATCTGTTTCACAAAAAGGTAAGTGTGTTCTTTCGGCTCGTATCTCGCGAACTGACATTTGTCTAGCCTGGTACCGAGCCTGGGAAAGGCCAGTATCAGCACCCGATCATCGGGGAGATTCTTTTCCGGTGTTTTTTCACCGGGAAACGCTCGCCAGGCCTCAAGTACCCGAGATATTTCAATCCGGTTCCCCGAGACTTGATGGCGTTCATATGTGCTGTGGTAAGTGCCATCTGGTTTTGTTGCTCGCTACACTTACTATCAATCTCTCTTAGTGCCAATTCTCGATTGAAGAGTACACGCGCGGCGTTTATAAACAGGAGATACTCGAATTCGAAAAACTACGGGATCGTGTGGCTATCCACAAAGCCTCGCTCGAGACTTTTTCGCGCAAAGGCACTTGCTGCGAATTTATTCAACGGGCTCTCTATCAACAGGCTTTGTAGGTTTAATTTGTTTAATTTCTTCGACACATCGTTAATGCACTTTCAGCGAACGTGCTAGCACTGTAGCGGAAGTTCCCAAAGGCCCCGACCTTGAGAACGCGCTGCGCGACCAAGACTTTGTCGAAGATGAGCCAACCGAGGAGGAACTGGCTGCGTTGCGCCAGCCGCTTGGCCAGAAAGCCCACGCCCGTACCGCGGATGACGCCAATGCCGATGACGACAATGACACAGCTCCTGGACCTCGTCGGAGCAAGGCTGGACCAAGCAAACTCGCGTCGAATCACCCACGGTCTCGGTCCCCTTCCCCTACTATCCCCAAGGACCCGCGCGCCTCCAAACCCAAGCCCAAACCGAAACCCAAGCCCACCAAGCCCTACACCGATGGTCCTGCCACCAAGGGTTCGACTTCAAATGAGGCGGACGAGAATG
>JANWGL010002362.1:0-18572 GCA_025200755.1 Ceratobasidium sp. C01 | reverse complement strand
GTCTGCCTATACCCGAATATACGACCTCGTCGACTCGTCTAGTGTCCCTCATTTCGTCAACAATGCAACATCTAATATCAATCTTCCTAAACAAATTTACTGGTTCGTCCTCGTTTTCTCGCGTCGTGAACAAATTAATTGACACCCCACATCTAGGTACTCTATCGGAATCACGTTCACTCTTCTCTCATGGATAATTGCTCTCTGCACAATATACTTTATTCCCGACCTTCCTCGTTCTAAACGATCCATCCGACTCGTATCTGTCCCGTTCGCCGTGCTCGGTTGCATGCAAGTAAGTCCCTTTCCCTCGTCTCTCGCCGATCCAGCTAATCTTTCCTCTGCTCTTCTTAGATATACTCCGCTTGGCGTGGTTTCTGCTCCCAAGTCTTTGGTCGCTCTGCTCGTCAACTGCACGCCTGGGAACTCGTCGATCCGTCCGAAGCAGGCGTTTCATTCGAACTCACCCCTCCCCCCGCCCCGCCCATTGCCAAGCCCCCACCATTACACGCTATACTCGAGTTGGCGGCGAGTACTAGTCGAGGGGATGTTGCGCCTTTTCTGAACACAAGTTCGGATGCCTTGCCTCCATCCCCGCCGGCAGGCTTCGCACCAGGACCTTCTTCCTTATCAACCGTACCTTCGTCAACATGGGACGAACCCGAACCCACTGGTCCGAAAATCGCTATCTCGGAGGGCGTACCCCGCCGGCCTCAACGAGCAGCGTACCGCAAGCCTGCGGTGTACGGACCTGAAAAAGTGGTTGACGACGCGCGGGTGAGGGCGTACCACCAGGGATTGATCCGGGATATGCTTTGGGTTGGGTTTTGGTGGGGGTTGGCTTGGACGGCGTTGGTTGTAGGAGTACCAGGGAGGCGGCCGTAGGATGGGATGTAAGATATGTGTTGGGTGGTGTTTTTCGTTCGATTTGTGTTATTGATAGACGTATTTATTTTGTCCCGGGTTAGGATATGTGTAATCTTTTGTGTAATTCTTATCACACGCAACGTATACAAGTCGCGACACCTGTATTGAAGGGCTATCTTGCTCCTTTTACACATTTGCGAAGTCTGCGCGCTGCTCCCATTCAACAACTCCCATCCGCAACATGTGCACGGCGCAGAGCGTTGGTTTGCTTTCCTCGACCAAATTTCAGCTTACCTAAGCGCGCCGCGATTTGAATGTGTTTGTTTTGGAGAAGGCTATTATTACAGCGACCATTGTGTTTCCGCACTACAATGGTTGGACCTATGCCACGCCTCTCGATTTTTCTACCAACACACTCTCGTCCTAACGAACACGATATGTCTTCTTACTCCGAAGTCACGAATTCTAGCACCGGGATACCTATCGAGGAAGATGAGGACTGGTGGAAGAGCATTGCGGATCGACCGGTGGAGGAAGCAGTGGAGGTGGCGCTCAACAACATCACTTTACACGGTAAACGATGTCTGATTACCGGCGAGGAGGAGCCCTCGTCCGTAATTGAAATCTGCTACCTAGTTCCACAAGATACCGAACCGGAAGTCGTGAGTATTAGAGTGCTCTCTTCGATCGCTCAATGCTCACCCAGTCTGCCTTATAGATTAGTGGACTTCAATTTAGTTGGGGGAGAAAGTTCAGTCCCGGTAATAGGTGGAATGTATTTTATTGTGAGTTTATGCAGCATTAGAAACCAAGCGCTCCTCTGAATAATTGAGCAGTACGGGCAGATCTCCGCCACTCGTTCGACGATTCTTGTTGGGCCCTAATTCCTGAAAAGGACCTCCTTGTGGCCATTCGCGATAAGTATTTGGGGGAACTGGGCGAGCGGTGTGGTGACGAGATCGAGATCCGAAACACGACTCCATGGCCTGACTTTAGGAGTCGAGAGGTGACGAGATTTCCTGCCAGTTTCGGGACAGAATTTACCAAGTCTCAAACGCTTTTTAGTGGTTTCCTCGCCAGCCTCATGGTTATAAATATTCAATTCTTCCTCTCACGCCCGAAGCCCAGAAGATGGACATTATGCGTCGCAACGAGCTCAAGGGTACCCCAGACGGCCCACAACAACCTTCATCTCACTTCCCACCCTCGTATGCAGACCTCCCAGTCGTGCAATCGCATGTCCACCCATTCATGGTTATTATGAACGCACTACCGAAATTTCAGAAACACGCAGGGAAACGCTCCACCGATGTTCAAGAGCTTGCCGGTATCATTGGCGTCATCTATTATATATGGAGCCAAGCCTGGCAGAGACCGGATCCCGAGGACATGGAATACTGGGATGAAATGGTTGAAGACGATGAAGGCGACGAGCTGGTTATCGCCTCAAACGAAGACTCACGGTTCTCTCTATTCTCGACTCCTAGTGGCTCTTGTGCTGGCCAGGAGAACCCAACGAATACTTCCTTATTCGAATTTCTTACGACTAATCCAACGGCGGACGTTGGGACGGGGCTGCACTGGCAATGTAACCTGGGCGAATGGATCGCTGAAGTCGAAGCGGCGCGTTTAGGTCAGGATTTGGCCAATGTTGACAACTCCCCACAAGACTTGGAACAATATGCGGCTGAAGAAGCTCGCACTCTGCGTCTGGACGACTGGCACGAGTGGACCTCAGAGTACCCACCTTGGTACGTCGTCTTGCCGAAGAAGAAAGGTCTTCTATCTAGTAATGACTGGGCCGAGGTCGAGGGCCATCGACCGTTGACGAGGCGTTTGACGAGCGACGAGTAATCATCTGGGGTGTGCATCATGGTAGAATCTGGTGTCTGATACTTTCGTTGGCGTTTCTTTGAACGGCATTTGCCTCCCGATGATGGACCTTCACCTTCTAGTATTCTTATGCGCGAGCTGTGCTCTATGCTCAAACCTTTTTCCCTCGGCCTTTTCTACATCTTGTCCTGTTCTACCAGCCTCGGTTGAATTGAAATCCCTAGACCGCTGGATTGTTACCAAAATCATTTTGAATCGTACCGTTATTATAGTAGATATAGAGAAGTTTATGAGTCCATTTAAAGCTACGTGGAATGCCACTCGAACAGGTATTGGGAAACAACCAGAGTGTGTACAAATGACATCTATTTTGTCCAACGTTAGTAATCTTTTATGCAATCCTCACCACACACAACGCATACAAGTCGTGATACCTGCACTGAAGTCTTATCCAACTCCTTCTACGTACTTTCCAAGTCGGCGCACCGCTCCTACTCAACCACGCCGATCTATAAAACCTGTTCAGTGTAGACTGGTAATTTGCTTTCCATCGCTTACCTAAGCCCCGTAATTTAGATGGGCTTGTTTACAATGATCATGCTTGTTTCCGCACCACGGGCGTTGGGCCTACGCCACACTATCTCAATTCTTCCACCAACACTCCCTCGTCCTCAACAAATACCCTATGTCTTCTTACTCTGCGGTCACAAATTCTAGCGCTGGGATACCCGTTGGGGGAGATGAAGACTGGTGGATGCACACTACGTTAGACAAGGATCGACCGGTGGAGGAGGCGGTGAACAAAGCCCTTTTATACGGAAAACGATATATGACCGTGGGCGAGGAAGAGTCCCCGTGCGAAATGGGGGTGTGCTACCTAGTTCCCCAGGATACGAAACCGGAAGTGGTATGTGTTAGAGCACCCCCTCAATCATTTGATGCTCACCTAGTCTGCCTTTTAGCTCAGTAGGCTTCAGTATGCGTGGGGGAGAAAGTTCAGCCCTCACAGTAGACGAAACTTGTTGTGCTGTGAGTTCGTGCGACACCGAGACGCCTAAAGCTACCCTGAATGGTTTGACAGTGCAGGCAGATATGTGCGCTTCGTTCAACGATTCTTGGGTCCTAATCCCCGAAAAGGATCTCGTTCTGGCGATTCGTGATAAGCTTCGGCGGGAAAAGGGTAGGCGCGGGCTTCGTAGTATTAGGACCCCATGGCCTGACTGTAGGAGTGAAGAGGTAATGTAATTCCCTGCCAATTTCGTGGCACAATTGACCAAGTCTGAGGCTCCTTGCAGTGGTTTCCTTGCCAGCCTCATGGCTTTAAATATTTGCTTATTCCTCTCAAGTTTGATACTCGGAAGGCTGACATCATGCGCCACGACCGGCCTGAGGATACCCCAGCCGGTCCACAACAGCTTTCGCTTGATTTCCCATCCTCGTATCCGGACTGCCAAGTCTTGCAATCGCATGTCCACCCATACATGGTTATCATGAACGCATTTCCAAAACTTCAGAAACACGTAAATGAACTCCCCGCCGACCTTCTGGAGATCGCCCTCATTTTTGGTTTCATACACTATATTTGGCGCGAAGCATGGCATGATTCGGAGCCTGAAGACGTGGCGGACTGGGATGTATCGGTTGACGAGGACGAAGGTGATGAAGATGACGAACTGGTTTTCGCTCGAGACAAAAAATCGCGGTCCTCTCTCTTGGTATCGACCCCTAACGATTCTTTTGCTCGCCGGGACAGTCCAGCGAATACGCCCCTACCCGATTCCCCTGGCGCTAGTTGGACGCTAGAGATTGAAACGAAGCTGCACCGACAAAGTAACTTGGATGAATGGATCGCCGGAGTTGAGGCTGCGCATCAAAGTCAGGAGTTGACCGATGTTCATAATCCCCCACAAGACTTGGAACACTATGCTGCTGAAGAAGCCCGTGCTCCACGACTGGACGACTGGCATGAATGGACCTCTGAGTATGCGCCTTGGTACGTCGTCTTACCGAAGAAGAAGGGTCTACTATCCAGTAACGACTGGGCAGAAGTTGAAGGCCATCGACCGTTGATGAGGCGTGTAACCGACGACGAGTAATCGTCCGATGTATATTCTGCTGGAACTTGGCTTGTGCTTATCTTATTTGCGTTCGCTTGAGCGGCATTCAATCCCTAACAATGGACCCATATTTGCTGGTGTTCCCGCGCGCGATGGTCTTGCCTTTGTCTCCATTTCTGTGACCCGTTCTCAGGCTTGTTTCTCCTGGTGTCGTTTCTACACCTTACCTTGTTCTACTTCTTCTGGGTTTGATTTAGGCCTCAAGGCTGCTGGATTGTTACCGGAATTATTTTATTATTTATCAAACGTTGAAGAGTTTATGAAACCATTTAAAGCTACGCGGAATGCAATCACAAACAGACATTGGGAAACAACTAGAGTGCGTACAAGTAAAAAAACTAACTTCAATGATAGGATGGGCTGGAGACTTGTCCTCCGATGCTCGATATAACTCCCACACAATAAGTCCAGTCTTTAATAGACTCAAAAATCATGTTACTCCCTCCCCATGCTCTCCCAAACTGGCACACCGCTCTCAATCAAGAACGTCGATTCACCATTCCGTTTTGCTCGATGAAAGTGCGGTGTATCTGGGTGCGTTGCAAAGTATAAAGCCAATTGCGACGATGAGGCTGAAGAGGCCTGCGTGCTTTCCTAGTTAGCTAGGGGCGTCGATTAGGCGCGATACGATATGATACACTGGCGTGAGAAAGTATCCGATCACGTGACAATTCTGCGTTGTGCACGCAATACTTCTCGACTCCGGATACGTATCAAGTTAGGCTGCTAATAAGAGTTGTAGATATGCATGTATTCTAGTGTTATACAAATTTTCGCGACTGTAGAGCCAGAACTTGCAAAGATATATAGCATATAAAGCAAATTTCCGAAAAGAGTGGTGCAAAACCTGAGGTACTCATCAAAAGGACATCACTGAAACACATGAGGGAATTACAATAAAATAAAAACAACTAGTAGTGGGTATGCCCACCCTTCTGCTTTATCACCTCATGAATTCTGGTGGGAAGAGAATCATACAAACTTTCAATATACGTAACAGGGATCTTCTGCCACTCCTGCTGCAATGCTGCCCAAAGTTGAGCACGATTTTGTGGCGGAGGGCTACGAGCGCGCACCCGATGGTCCAGGTATGACCAAACATTCTCAATCAAATTGAGATCTGGGCTATTTGCGGGCCAAGGGAGGACTTTGACTCGAGAATTGTTAAGCCAGCGCCAAGCCTTCCGAGACATATGCTTCGGATCCCGATCGTGTTGAAAGACAATGTCCGAAGGACTGATGCGATAGTCAGCCAGGGTCCCTAGAAATCCCTTACGGAGGGTTTCGACATATTTCTCGGCATCCATGATACCGTCAATGCGGATAAGTCGCCCAACACCCTCCCGGGTGATACACCCCCAAACCATAACACTACCTCCACCATGTGGGACCTGCCCAGAAACGTAGCGAGATCGAAGTGGCGAGTCTTTGGGGAAGCGCCAATAGTACTGGCGGCCATCTGACCCGAAAACATAGAATCGCGACTCATCTGAGAAGATGATGTCGTCGAACAGGTACTGTGGCCACAATGAACGCATGCGTGCCCAGCCAAGGCGAGCCCTCATCTGCTTCCGCTTCAGCAGTGGGACTTTCCGACGTGTGTAAGAGCGTAATCCGTGTTTTCGGAGCCAGTAGCGAAGAGTATCGACTGAAACGTGGGGGAAGTAGGTTCGCTGTAGGGACGCTGCATTCTGATAAGGGAACCTGACGAGTGCTAGAGCCGCAAATCGGATGTCTCGCTGAGTAAGTTTGCGAGGGCGACCACTTTTCGGCCTAGTGGTGTACAGTGAGCGTCCGTCGCTGTAGGTTTGGATGATGTGATTGACGGTTGATTGGGAGAGATTGCCGAGCTTTTCAGCAATTGCACGCTCAGACCATTCAAGATCTTTAAGCAGCAGTACTCGAGCTTTGGTTGCAGGACTAGTATAGCGAACCATTACAAGTGGAAGTAACTCGAGGTATGCTCTGGTTGAGGAGAAATTGAGGTCGCACGTCGGATTACCATCTGTAACTGGGGTGCCTCGAGGTGCAGTTTTAGGTAATATCCAACTTTTCGCTGTATCGCACGGGCACTTTTGTCTGAAATTTTGCCAACATGTGTAACACTACTAGAGCTACAATTGATATTATGATTACAAGTGGATATATGCTCGCGGCTTCGAACTACAACGGAAACAATGCAAAAGTGTCATGTGATCGGATACTTTCTCACGCCAGTGTAGGTCTATTGCCTGTCTCGGAACACTAATATTGGGTATGGATATTCCAAACCGGCCATTATATGGCCCATGGCAAGGCATGAGCAGGATCATAGTTGGTGTAGACATTGGGGTAAACGATAGTGGAGTAAGCTTTACATTTTTGCATGGTGGTAAGTATTCTTTAATGGTTCAGAGTAACCAAAGATACCCATGCAGTAGAGAAGGAGGTAATCCGAATATACATCGCGTAAAGGAATGGCCTGGGCAACGGGCAGAAGAGATGCAAAGCAGAATCCCGACTTTAATCTGGTATGATAAAAATAAAAAAAGTGGGTCACTTTGCCGCATAGTTCGACCAATGATCACGGGCAGCAAAAATGTTTGTAGGCAGTCTCGTTTGGTGCGGAAGCGTTGACTCCTCAATCGGAGAAGGAAGCCAAGGACAATGATTGGATACTCGCCAAACGATTTCCATTGCACCTGTATCCCAACGACCCAAGGGTTGAGTATGAGCTACAACATCACCGTGAGTATTATGTCCTCTAGAAGCGCATTTTACATTCAAGCATATTGTTTAGCTTTACCAGCGAACATATCCTTGCAACAAATATATTCGGATTTTTTGCGCTATCTCTTAGAGAACACAAAGACGTTCTTTGAAGATCATATACTTGATGGCAAGCGAATCTGGACTCAATATAAACCTATGCTGGAGGTGGTGCTATCTTGGCCACGCGAACTGGGGGCCCGGGAGCAAGAATTCCTTCGAAATGCGGCGGTCAACACTGGATTTATCGACCGTGCTATCGCTCTTGATCGGACCCAGTTTGTGACCGAGTCTGAAGCGACAGTCCACTTCCTTTGCCACTACGCCAATATCAATAGCCACTTTCGGGTAAGTAATTAGTCTCTTGTGCATAGAGGGTATATTGTATAAGTTGGACTAAGGACGTAAAACTTAGCCCGGCACAACCCTTATAATCTGCGACACAGGAGAGTCAGCGATAAAGATTACGAAGCTCCTCGTAATCACCACACATCCTATTTTGGAGCTCGAAGAACATTCCTCAGCGTGTATCTCAAGTCCATCCGAACAGCCTAGCTAGAGCTTACTTACATACCTGTCAGACATACAAACTGGTGGAGCATCTGTTGATGCTGCACTTGAAACCTACCTTAGAAGCGTGCTGGGAAACGCTGGCCTACATCATGAGGACATCTCCGAGTACACACATCTAGGCATCCAGGATTTCAGGATGACTACCAAACGCTGGTTCTGCGATGCATCCGTCGAGCACACGATCAGAATCGCTGGGCTAAGATACCAAAATCCGTCCATTGGGGTACATCGTGGCCGAATGAAATTGCCCGGGTAGGAGGATTAATTCACCTTCTAATACCGTTGCCTGTTTAACGTGCATATTTCAAGCGCAATCGTTCAGTCTTTTTTTGATGATTTCGTTAAAAAAATGAGCGACGGCTTGGACAACCTGCTTCAAGTCGCAGCAGAGTCGGTGAGTCTAGTTCTTGTAAATGGATGACTTGGTGTCTAATTTCCTCAGTAGCACATAATTTTCAGCGGAGAGCTTCATGACAATCTATTCCTTCGGCAAACACTAAAGGATAGGTACGAGCCGCAAGGTCACCGAGTAGTTTCTCCAAACGATTCGTGAGTTATTATAAGGGTTATGCCTAAATGTGATCGGAATATGATCTGCGTTGGCTTTAGCATGT
Source organism: Ceratobasidium sp. C01 (assembly GCA_025200755.1). Lineage (NCBI taxonomy): Eukaryota > Fungi > Basidiomycota > Agaricomycetes > Cantharellales > Ceratobasidiaceae > Ceratobasidium > Ceratobasidium sp. C01. The sequence goes on along the minus strand of JANWGL010002362.1, from coordinate 9,820 downwards.
CCAAGGCAATCGCAGATGGCGCGTTAATCGGGGGTGCTACACGCCTCAGTAACCGCCGTATTTTGCGCTTCTCTTATGGTTTTGTGGTCTCGACGAACTTTGATCCCGAAAAAGACGAGCACCGTGGCCGCGAAACCTATGTCTCTTCTGGGGGACAAGAAAAAGTTACCGGGGCGTGGTCCCAGATAGCTGATAAGGTATTCGACCTCTTGCAGGCTACTCGATTTTGGCCGTATTGACGTAGAATTAGGGAGCGAGGTTCGATCGCGATGAAGTCATCGATATACCGTTTGGCAGAACCTACGCTCCGTCTTGCGCAGATTTGGGCTCCTTCAAAGCGGACTTGTTTGCGTATTCGGGGGAAGGGAAGCCGATATTTGCAAGAGATCCACAAGGTATTGTGACTAGGTTTCAATTCATCCTCGCTAATAAGCCATTCTTCAACTAAGGGAAGTTATTGAGCGGATTTCGAAAGATATGCACTATGACGGTAGATTTATCCAATCTTCGGGGTGCACTGCGAAAAGTGAACACTCCTGAAAGGAAATGCTGGATCCTGACGTACAGTCTTTGTCTTCGTTTTGGCGGTATTGAACTGGGCGCTCGTATTGAGTGGAAAGAAAAGGTGTGTTTCACACTTGATTGGCTTCGCGATTTGGGCTCAATTGTGCGAATAGGGTGCTACCCACGCATGCCCTGTAAAGATAACGCCAGTCGAAGTCGTTTATCTAGATTAGTCCGGTATATAGATATCGTGTCATCGAATGATATAACATAAACTGGGCGCTTGGATTTTAATTATCAAAGCATCAGGGGGTTGAATTATTGTACAGCTGTTAGTTAAAAGTTGGAGTCGGTCGACGTATGTTTCAACCCGTATATGCCGATCACTTGGCTACACCAATGCGATAGAAATCTGGAGTATATGCGCTGGGGTTTGAAATTGCAATCGTATTCGTCGTCCCTGCTTTAAACCCAGCCAGCGATACCTTAAACCCTGAGTACAAGATATCCCAAGTCTAAAGAAATATTCAGTTTTCTTAAAAAACCATTTGAACAACACAATACGCACCATGCCAGAAATCGGGAATTGAACCTGGACCGCCGTACCACCATTCACACTAACATACGCATTGCGACAGTTGGAACAGGCGGTGTTGCTCATAGTCCAGTCTGCGTGGACGTAATCGAACGCTACCAGCTTCGTTCCACCAGAGCCGCCGTCAACGCCATTGAATGTGAGCACACCGCCGTTTCCTACGTATCCAACGAGAGTGGCCGTAGAGTTTACTACGCGAGTGGTTGCTCCACCCGAGAGAGTGTTCGTGGATGCGGATGCAGCGTAGTACGTGAATGTTGGAGCGGTGACAGTCTGAACGGCGCTCAGTTTCAGCGCGAAGCATCCGTGGGCAGCGACCGTCGCGGTGTACCTAGCGCATTTATCAGCATGGAGGCAACAACGCGAACGGTTCACTCACGAGCCACTTAGTGTGCCTAGGCTAGAGCCGGTCCATAGGTCGACTGCGGTGGCGGAGCTGGCTCCAATATCGGCGAGACTGAAAGTCATGCTGCGGCTGGAGCTCTGCCAGTTTATAACGACTTTCCCGATAATCAGTAACAAAACAGTATGAGGGATTCAATAAATTAGATCACTTACTAACGACTGTGGACCCGTCTGAAAGAGGACCAGACCACACGTCCTTATCCTCAGCATATCGCCTCTGAAGCCCGATTGATTTGCCTAAAGTGTCTTGCTAAAATCACGGGTAAGTGAAACGTTCCATCGTGCAGGTTTAAGCAGCGTACGTTGACCGCGATCAGACGAGGATTCTTAAGGATCGCTAGCGCATCGGATGAAATGCTCGCGAGTTTAGTCCCAATTAAAAGTGGAGACCTGGGGGGTGTTTCGGTAATCATGCTTAGTTCAAAGGCCATCAAATAATAACCACTGATCAACTTACTTAGTTGCAGCCCAAAAAGCGAAGTGGGTTTGCTGCTCTGCTATCGTCATTCCCGAGTTACCAACTTCAAGGATATCTAAGTCATTCCAGCCGCCAGGACCAGCGAAACCAGTGATGGGGAAGACTTCGTTGATGATGCGTACAACATGCGCCCAAGAGTCGGCAATATCATTGCTAGTCCAAGCGTATTTGTGAATGAGCAAATTGATAGAAACTTAATCACTTACGACATCCTCCAGGAGTTTCCGTTGGCTGGCCAGCGCGCAGGGTCTTGCAGACCCCATTCACACTGATAATAGTCAGGTTCAATCCGAGCAGTTGAGAATAAAGCGTACACACCACTGAATACACGATCGGCCGCCCCGTTGCGTTAAGTGCGTCGCGCATGACGGTGTAAATAGGCTACGAAATATTAACCAAGGAAAGAAACAAGCTTTGAAGATGGACTGACCTCTAGTTGGATTGGCGGCTATCGGAAGCGCGGGTGAGATAGAGATAGAGGTATTACAGGGTTTAAGAATGACCCACGTTATAATTGACAAAGTCCGTCGGGCTAACGATGAAGCAGTTGTCATACTTGAGATAGTCAATACCCCAGGATGCAAACGTGGCAGCATCCTGCGCCTCGTAGTCTATTGGCTGGTTAGTGTGTCTCCGACAGCATTGTGAACTGAAGCCTACTTCGAGACCCAAGCCACTTTGTATTGCCCCCCGTTACATCGCAAGAGTAGTACCTAAGTATTATCACTTAAAACCTTTGTCATCTCAGATATATTATCGGAACTCACCCTGCGTCGCCATAAAGACCGAACTTGAGCCCCAACCCATGGACATAACTAACAAGAGAGGGGATCCCAGAAGGAAACCGAGTGGTATCCCATTGGAAGATTCCTGATGAAGTGCGAGCGGTTCCTTGCCAGCCACAATCACTAAAGCAAACATAAGATTGAATTCAGAATATTGCAAGGGTGACTATGGTAAGTCACTACTTACATGTTCAGGTACTGATAACCCGCAGCCTTTAGGCCCAGGCTCACAACTAAGTCAGCGGTACTTTTATAATCAGACTCTGTTCCGTCACAGCTAGCGTTCACCAAATGAGTTAGGACGTGCTCATGATCGAGGAAAATGTCCAACCTGAAGGCATTGTAGCCGTTGAACCCCATCGCTGGTGTTCGAGAAAGCCCATTATTCAGAGCAACCACGAACGTTACATCCAGCAAAGAAGCAAACGCTATGAGAAGTTTCATCTTGAAGGTAGGTTGTGATGGGCTCCTAGTAGACCTTGCAGTCGCAGTTCCTTTAATACGACGCGCACCGGCACGGGTTTCTCGACAACTTGCTTGTTTTGGAATAAAACCCCCCGTGGAGACTGGAGAATCAAGGAGGAATTCGGTCCATTTGGCCAGATGGATCAAGAAGTCTGGTCACTGGTTAGTCGGGTATTTCGTTTTTGCCGCTGACCTGACAAGGAAGCGCAAGTTTATAGACTTCTTGCCCCAGCAAGCACGAGCCCGGAGTCACAGCCCCTTCGCGATGTGGTCCTGCGACTTCCCCCTTGTGGTGCTCAACCCACCGTTCTTCGGACGGAATGTGAGGGATGTAAGATGCAACGCCAGAATTGCGCGAAGGACCAAGGGCGACCAACCAGTCGGGTCATTGTGCAAGTAGACAAAACATTCAGACCAGAGTGAGAGGACCATATTCGTGTGTTGACTCTCCCCCCCCCCCCATCCAGACGAGCGTGTTCAGATTCTAGGTCCGAGCACATAGGACAACTATCGCGTTCATAGGTTGGCGGGTAGTAGCCAGCAACATGGAGAAGTCAACGTCACGATGGCACGTGACACCAAGCTCACGCCCAGACCCCATCTTGCCGCCCGCCACCACCAGCATCCTACCTCTCCTTGATAGTCCATTAGTTCCGCCTCCTGTTACCTATATATTATGCTGAATTCTATTTCTGGAGTATTGAGTCTTCGCTAAGTTAAAATTATTGGCGATAATGATTTGGTTTAGGAATCGATTTCGCAGCAAGTGGAAGCACTGCAGAAGGATATAGATACGCTACAGAAGCGCTTAGGGTAAGATATATATTTTTCTCGTTCTTCATGAATGCTCATGAACTCATGTGGACTTGGTCAGCGACGAAGACCCGCAAGAAATTGTGACGCGTCACATCAAACTCTTGCACACCTACAACGAATCGAAGGACGCAGGTCAGGTAGGTATTTCTGGTACAAGATCTTGTAGATTATGCTAACAATTTCAAAGGTGCTATTAGGGAAAGTAAGTTCTGAAGCGCATACATGGGTCCCTTAACGCGTATTGAAGTGACTACGTCTCCCAGCTCGCGTCGATCAAGCAAACTACTCTGGCCAAAGTCCATGAGGAATATGGCCTTCCTCTCCACGACTGATACCATCGTTCTTATAACACGCTTTCCACTCCGGACTATTAGATTGATAGCAATTACTGTGGCTTTCTAATCCATTCCTCCTGAACCATCTAGGGCAAACGAGTCGAATGGATTGAATATTACAAGAAGCTTAGGCGATATATACCAGATAACCGTATTAAAGAGTGTAGAGCCAGCGTGTTATGCGCGCTCGTACATCTCGACAATATTCTATATCACGACAATAAAGCAGAAACTGGCTGGAGGCTACCCCTTTAGCCTTGGGGTCCAATTTGGGCCCCCTGCTCCTCATTCGCAGTGGTCAAAGTGCCTCCCAGCCATTGACCCCCTCTAGCGGCCCCCCGAGGTGCTCGCCTGATCCTGAAGGCAGCGTGCTTGAAGGACCACTGCTTTCTACGTCACCAGACATTTCCCCTTTAAACGTCACCAAAGCACGCGGCACGGAGAGGTAAGTCGTTGATAAGATATTACCGGCCGTGCCAGTATATTTGAGGGAGCTTACCGAGATAATTGTATGGTGAGGCAGGGGATGCGAAAGGCTGTTCAGGATAAAGAACTGGAGGGCTAAGTATTCTAACGCGCCCCCGCGCCTGCTGAAGTCGTATAGGGGATCCAAGCTGGCCGACATGGCTTAGAGGAGCATCTTCAAGTCCTGTACCACGCTGATTTTGACTTGTAGATGCAGAATTGTCGTCTAGATGTAGATCATTAGTGGGGAAATCCAATGCCAGGTCACGTGTATCGAGGTGTGACCCGGCAGGCGTCGTTTCAGACAAAGGCGTTGTATTGTGCTGTCCGTCATTCCATCGATGTATAGTAAAATGGGTTGATCCTGTGTTCGTGTCTTGAATGGGTTCCGTTTGTACCCCCACTGATACTGTTTCAAATTAGTTAGTCGGTTTGAAAAAGGTACGTCCCGAACTCCTTCACCCATCACCGGTACTTGCTGGACTACGCTGCTCACTGATGATAACATACCATGACCGCTTGGGTTATCCCCTACGTACGCTTCGGGGTGCGATGACGGACTCCAGATAGTTAACTGCATAGGTCAGATTAGTCGAGCGCCCCAGAGGTCTGAATAAATCCGCCTACATGCTCTAAACCGTTCGAGCCATAGTGCTATTCGACCTCTCATGTTAGCTATGATCATATACGATAAATACTAAACTTACATGGCCCGCGTCATCCTCCTGCTCAAAATCGCCATGACCTCGATTGAATCCTACGATCTCTCCGTTTAAGAGGGTAACCGTGTCGGGGTGCCCATCAATCTTAAGAAGCAAAATTAATTATTCGACCATGGGTGATAATATGAGTAATTTAGTAGGTCTTACACGTCTAGTGCGTTCTTCGGCCCATGGGTGTAACTAAAATCACGGGGAGACCTATCAGTTAAGAGGTCAAGTGGCATATCCTTCCTGACACTAACCAGTGGCAACTCTAGTTCAAGTGTCAGCTGAATAACGATTTAGCTATGGTAAATTTCAACTAAGAATAGATGCCAAAGTACAATGACCTACGTCACACGGCGGAGGGCTAAACACCTCTCGAACGCTTTGGTCGTTTTGCTGTCAGTGAGGGAGGGAGGGAAAGAGAGGAGGGAGGGAAAGAGAGGAGGGGGAGAAGCTTCAGTTTTATCCACGAGCCCCAAATACTTGCCTGAAATAGTATAACATACGAAGAAAGTGGTAGTGAGGGCCCCGCTGGTCTCTGGCCACGCAAATGCGTCCAGGGAGTCGTGGCGTTCAAAGGAGACGGTGTCACCGAAAAAGGTATCTGAGCGATAGAGTGAGCTATATCTTGAAAGGATTATATCTATGCGACTACCTTGGGTAGAGAAGACTTCAAAATTGTAATCCCACGAATCAAAGTGCTCTGACGTGATCGAGGCGACTCGGTCTAAACGAGGCCTGGCCATTTCAGCTACAGCACCGGAGCAATTGGTATCGCATTGGACCATGATGCGCTTAGTCCAGGTTGCCACAGCCTGCAGTCAGCTACGGGTGTATGCTCAGAATACTCGCGCCAGTGTGGAGTTACTATACCTTGGCTGCTGGGGTTGGAGGTGTGGCAGACTGTAGAGATGCTGAGTGCGAGGGAAAAGCGCGAGACCCGATGAGATACGAGCACAAATCACAAAATTTAACCTCAGAAGTGGATGTATGTGCACTATGTGGAAGACTCTTGGAAGCTGGGCGACCCCCGGATGAGGGGCATAGACCATTAGCGCCGACCAAACAAGACCAATCTCCTGCTGAAACATCCACCCACAGCTGTCAGTTGGACTAATAACTCCTGGAGATATCCAGGGAGCTGTCAAAATGATACCCTTCGATTTGAAGAAGAGTAGCAAGGAAACAAGACAACAAGGCACCTCTCTCTCTCCAACTGCTATCGAACCACCTCATACCGCCCTGCATATAGGCTCATTTTGTTTGAAGTGGGTTCCACCGATCAACCCGGAGCGAAAAGAACGCCCAAAGTCCCGCGGAGCAGCATCAAGCCTCCGCCTTGCGCAGTGCTCGGCTGAAACAACGAGGGTTACCCTAGGTTTAGTGGTCGTAATCCTAAGTTATGAAATATTGTACCTGGATCTTTGTGGGAGGACGCGCCGAAGCGAGAGATGCCGTGACTGGCTTGCCACTTCGAAGTGGAATGGCAGACACAGCAAAAGCGACGCATAACGGAGCTAATATGAGCAATTTGTTTGATTGGTAGTTCCAAGAATTCTAATTATTACATCTGCGATGATTGATTGACAGTGAACGATTGAAGTGTGAAGTAAAGTCCCGAAGTGCAAGTAACGTGAAAGAAAATAAAGTAATTACAACAAGACAAACAAATCTACTCCCGCTCTTTCCTCATCCCCACGACGATAGCTTGTAACTTTCCTTGGACTTTCACGCCCACCCCGCTCATACTCGACCCAGATCCACCAGCGCCTCGATGAATCGACCCGTTCGGCGTCGCACTCCTACTTCCGTTCCTGCTTTCACTCCTCTCCATAACCGGAGGAAGGGATGGCGGAGGACCGTCGCTCAGAGCCTCAGAGATCGTGATCTGCCTCTCGGTCTCGTTCAGCAGGCTTTCTCGCGTTTGCGCCCGAGCTTGGGCACGGTGGGTATTAGGGAACGTGAATTGACGAAGCGTTTCCGCGCTTCTAGGGTGGTGCGAATGCTGTGCGGGGGTACGCCGAGTGGGAGTAACCGTCGAGTGCATAATAGCCATAGGTGGGTACGGATGTGGTGTTTGATGAGGCAACGAGTCGAGCTGAGCTCTGAGAGGCGACGGGGCGTTGGGTTGGTAGGTATATGCGGGTAGGGGCGCTCTGGCTACGGCAGCATACACGTCCCCAGTCGAAGTAGACGGAGAAGACGAGGAAGACGAAGACGAAGACGAAGGAGAAGGGCTCCGGCTGTGGGAGTGGTTGAGAACAATGAGCGCACGCTGCCGGCCGGCTGCGAACGACTGAGCGACGGGGGACTGGTTGAGGCCCGGTGGAGAGTCGGATCCCCGTCCGGGAAGCGCGGTGTATTGTCGTCCTGACGGGTAGTTGACAGAGCCGGTGCTGGCGAGTGGCGAGAGCGTGGGGACTGGGAGAGGAGCGTCGACGGGTGTCGAGTCCTTTGTCGGGATAGGCACGAGGGGAAGTATCCTATCCTCGATTTTCAACTCTGCCTTCCTTTCCTCCCCTTCCTCGTCGAGACGCGAACCCAAAGCAGGAGCTTTCTCCACAAGCTCGATGCTATCAGCTCTGATCGACGATTCATCAATGAGGAACGACTTTCCTCTCGTCTGTCGGTGCGTAGGAAGGATATAATCCCCCTGCTGCTTTCGGCGCCAGTGGCGGACCAGAAAGGCGATGAGAACGAGGATGATTAGGGTGACAATTATGTAGACTGTTATAGCCGCTGGGCTGCGGAGAGCATTGGAGTATGTCATCGTAGAAATATTCGAAGTAGTTGACGAAGGCGATGAAGCTGCTGAAACGAATGTGGACGAAGAGTCTTGAATAGATGGAGTTGAGAATGATTCAATAGTCTAGGTGGGTCGTCAGCAAACAGGGCTAAGGAGACGATGCGACAATTTGCACTTACTGGCGAAGGTAGAGTAACATATTCAGTCACGATAATAGTCGTTGGTGAAACCTAAGAACACCTCGACATCAGCATTTGTAGCTTCGGACCATCGCTCGAATGTAACTCACAGTAACAGAAGGCAAAGGCGTAGTAGCGGCAGCGGTGACCTACATTCAAGTTATTAGCCATCCTGTATACCCTGGCGAAGAAACACGACGCACGGGTGGCACATCAGTAACGAGCACACCATTTTCGGTGTGCACAATTCCCTGGCCCTGTACATGCATGTACATCAGTCTCCGCCGGTCGCTCAACAAAACGGAACTACTCACAGCGCAATACGAATCCACAAACGTTACGCCGACGTTAAAGTCGTTCAAGAGGCAGCTCATGGATAGACAAGTCGTAAATCCCTGAGTGCACGTTGTAGTATCAGGCGAGACTTGAGCAGCGCACGCAATCGCGCAGGCAGGTACAGATACATCTGCAAGCACTATTGTCAATACCAGTCAGGGAGGGATGATCGTCAGCCACGCGATAGAAGTTTGTGTGGCGCTGGGCGGAATGGGACGCGTACCTTGGCGAATACGCAATTCAACCGGATACGCTGATGCGATAGCGCTCATAATCGAGATAACCGAGAACAAAGATGCGAATGCGAGTGGGGACATTGGGATTGTCGTACAAGAAGACTCAAAAACGAACAAAATTAATGCAAAAAGGTAGAATCCCAAAATGTCGAAAACGAAGATTAAAAGTCTCGCGCCAGCTGCATATACGAGCAGAACCTGGCGAGTCGTGAATTGAAATAAAAGCGTCGAATGAATGAAGGATGTAAGCGTCGTCGAATGTGCGTTACAGTAAATAGTAAGTCAAGAAATCGCCAAAATAGACCGGGGTAAAAGCCGGGCACAGCGCAGAGAGGGGGGGAATTTGTACTAGTACCCCTCTCCCAATCAGCACACAGCCAGACTTATACATTTCACACACTCCACTGCGCGGGACTTTTTGCCACCAACCCAGATCGGCTCTAAACCTGTGAATGACATTGTTAAAATGAATGAAACACATCACGGCATATTCAGGCATCACAGGCATTCAAGGACAATGGCGACGAACAGTTCTACAAGTCCCCTTTTCGAGGATAGCACGACAAAGGGATGAGCCACTTGCACAGCCACTCCTTTCATCTCACGCGGACAGATGGATACGTGAGCCCCCTCGATCACTGGCACGCTTTCCTCACTAGTGTCGGCTGTGAATCGGTGGTTATCTATTCCCTTATTCGAGTGGCTAAGTAGAATTTCGAGGGGCGCTAGTGCGGAGCTAAATGTCGATACAATAGGTGGCGAAGCTGT
>JANWGL010002359.1:0-23716 GCA_025200755.1 Ceratobasidium sp. C01 | reverse complement strand
GCATAAGAGTACTCAGACTCCTCAGATCTACATTCTTTACTAGGACACCTAGTATCCCTTGTTGCTCCTTCAGAAAGTGCTAAACCTACCCCCTCCTTGTTTCTGCTCTCCTGACTGTAACTTTTACTTTTTTTGTCCAAAGCAGTTGTTCTCTTACAAGCAGTATATTAGGCTATAACAATACATAAAAAGCAGAAACAAATTGTACATTCTTGTGCTCTGGGACCAGTTTTTAGGAGCTTGCAATACTTTTTTGAGGCAGTGTACGTGGGAAGCTCCGCGCCGATGAAAATTCGTCACTCAAAGTGATCATGGTTTCCATTCAGTCAAACCTCCTTATCTCCCTGTAACAACGATAGCAAGTTCCGATTCGTCGGCGTGAAACAATTTCAGCCCTAGGAAAGCTACCTTTACGTCGCGCAAGTTCCGTCGCAAAATATATCTTGGGACAAGGCAAGTATACTCTGAACTAAACCCGCTCGGCTTGTAATCGAGCCTTCGAAGCGGAAACAGAAACCGAGTACGGTTGCACAATTACTAACTTAGTCTTTTGTCCCTTCGCCACACACATTGCCGCTTGCTACATTGCCGCTTGCGTTCAGCCCATAAACCATAATAGCCACAACCATATTTTCATTTTAAGCGCATACAACCATAATCCCATAAAACTAACGCAAGGCGCGCACCCACCCCAACGTGTTCAAGCAGCGCTTATCCCGCAGAACCACCGCCTATTCCCTAAGCAGCAGCTTCTGGGGCCTAATCCCCCGCTCCACCCCTCTTGCGCGCCGTAAACCCAGCAGACCCAGGCGTTGAGCCTTTTGCCCACATACTGTTCTGGGATCCGCCCACCCTCCTTCCTTCGTGCATCACAGCAGGTGAGGGTAACACCGAAAGCACATGTCCCACAGGTTCGGCAGGTAAAGGCATAGCTCCAGGCGACGAAGAATGGCGCACCAGCCGGAGAACAGGAGTGTTCGAATATCCAGTGGGCATACCAGGCTGTAGAGGTTTCGACATCAAATATTTGGTTGACGGGGACGAGCACGCAGTTTTGTTCTCGATCCTGGCTGCGGTGTTCTGACAAGAAACAAACAGTCGCGCAGCGAAAGCCCGATCCGCCGCATAGTCGGCGACCGGTTTGCAGTCCGGCATAAAAGGCAGCGCGACGGGATTGGGCGATTCGCTCGACCTAGGAGGTATCTTGTATGCCCAGATGCTGGATCCGAGTGTTCCCGGGCTTGGTGGCTCCTCTTCGGGTTCGATGGTCGGAGTTGGACAAGCGTTGGAGACTGCATCAGGGGAGGCGCCACAGTGAAAAACGAAATCCAGGTCCAAAGGCGGTAGCGTAGCTCCATCATCCTCTTCGTGCGCTCCTTCTTCAAGACCATGCTCTCCAGAAGTCGGACTTGTATCTCCAGTGTCCGGATGGTCCACAACTTCGTCGGCCCAGACGTTACTGAAAACAGAGCCCGTCGAAGATCGTACGTCTAAAACCCCGGAATCCACCCCAGACGCCTGAAACGCCTCACTGCCCTGGAGCGCACTCTGAATCAATGACGTAGGTAGCTCAAATGCAGGAAAGTCCGAGGTCGGCGAGTTTTCGGTAGCGAGGTCATTTTCCAGCCGAACGTCCGACTTCTGAGAGTCGGGCGCACGGTTACGGGAAGGTCTGGTGGGAAGGTTTTGTTCCTGTAGTTCGACAGAGTCTTCGGTCGCAGGCTTCGGTGACTGAGTTGTATCCATAGGAGGACCGATTGAGATGGACGTTGTAACAGGGGGCTCGGTGCGCAGGGGACTCGACTTGACGGGTACAGGCCGAACGGCAGAGACAGCCTTTTGCATCAAACGCGAAGCAGGATGTTGCTTCGACGCTGAGGCTGAGGTAATATGCAAAATTAACGCAAGGTACGTGGCGCGGCACAAACAGATCTCACCGTTATTAACAGTAGGCTCAGCCCGAGCTGGAGCTGAAGCAGACTTAGGCTGGTTCTCAACGCAGGTCGGTCGAGCTGGCAGAGGTATAGGCGGGATTCGACAGCACTCTAGAGGATTCCGGTTTCGACTTCGGGCGCCAAAGCGGACTCGACGATAGAGTGACGCTCACCGCATTCGCGCCACCTAAAAACAAATAATTCAGTATTTAATTATACGCATGGACGAAGAAGCATACCGGACAAGACATGTCAGCCCGTTCAGAAGCGTGCAACGAGCTCAATGATGTACTAGTGCTGGTGGGCTCGAAGAGAGTGGTGGACGAGCCCGAGTTATTAACAGTGTCAATTGCACCACTGCTATCTGCCAAGATGTTTGCGCCGACAACATTACGAGCATTGATCGACTTCGGCTGGTCTCAGAGAGATAACCCCTATCAGTAGATAAGGTCGCGGGGATAAAGCGTGCTTCTATTTTCGAACCTGTCCTACGCCTGAAATGGATTGCTAAATGATGCTAGTATATCTCGTTCGGGTCTCAAACGTCTGGTTTGACTCACCGAACATCACAATAATCACTAGAACGCCTGCGGCCATAACACTGCCGAAGACTAACCGGTGGACGAAGATATCCTCAGAAAATTGGGGAAGCTCCGTATCAAGCAGGGGAAGCTTGACTTCAGGCCGGAGGAGCTTGACATCGGGTCAGAGATCTTTGACGTCAGGCGGGAGATCCTTGACGTCGGGCGGGAGGTTCTCGATATTAGACAGGGGGTCCTCGATATCAGACGAGAGGAGCTCAAGGCCAGACATGGGGAACCCTACATCAAACGGCGATCCGTCACCTAGGATTGCTTGACTACGTGTCGCCGCAGAATTCTGGCCGTTCCAATAAGACTTGCCGCCAGGTACTTCGTATTGAGTAACCAAGAGGCCACAGTCATGAGGATCTCTGGGGAAGTACCACGGAAATCTCAAGCCAATGGACAGATCAAGTTGTGTGTATCATATCGTGCCCGGGTTCACCCTTGCGTCTCTGAAAGAAATGCGTGTTGACTTGTAATGAAAAGTTGTAAGTCAAATGTACGGTTTGCGAGTGGGGTTCGAGGAACATACAGGCATTACCAACGACGGAGACTCGCTCTCGCGTCAAGTACCTGAACCCAATCGGCCATCAGGTAATACAGTCCGCCCACCAGTGGAGAGATTTGGGGGCCTCAAGGTGGAATGGCTTCAAGGATCAATAGGAAACCTATCGAACGCGGCGAGACCAAGTTTAGTACGCCTCTGGCGGGATAGCCACGCAACTGTAGATCAAGATGCTGGGTTAGTACCCACCAAAATCAAGAACATGTAGTCACATACCACATGACCGGAATTAATCGCACTGTACTTCCGGCTAAACGCGAAATCAGTGTCGGGAATCGTGTCGACCATGCCCCGTTTAAACGGAGACTACAACAAAACATCAATACACAAACGTAATAAGAGAATACGTCGAGTCTCACCTGTGGGTTCCTCCTCCATCTTCCACCTCAACTACGATCGCGTCCAGGAATAAACCTCATCACGTCCAACAACATACTCCGCCAGTACGACCCCATCCGACTCTACACGCCAAACAGATTCCGCAAGTCTCGTAGCTCCTAACTCACCCAACCCCTCAGAAACGAGATTGTGAGGCATAAATCCTGCGATAGTGATTCCCTTGCATCCGTCGATAGAGAAGTGCGGGTAGACACGGTAAACTATTCGACTTTGAACGAACGTGGGAGGTAGGAAAACTGCTGTTCTCGGCGCGTTCCTCGAATGTGCCGAGACAGGCACCGTTCAGTCTTAGACCAGAGTCGGGGACGTGATTGTATCGCAGAAGGTATCTTCTATCACGCCATGGTGCAGTGTGATCTCGAACGGGTAGCGTGTGGAGGGGCCGTTACGTCCGGGAGACGGTCGGAGAGGGTGATCCCAGCGCCGTCCGAGGCGGGGTCGGAGAAGGTAGCCACGTGCATTTGGCTGTCTGCTTCGAAGAGACGTATGACAAGGGCGTAACTCTCTGTGTTGGGGATCGTGTGAGTGGTGGAGGTTGACCGAATATTGATCGACGGGAACACGTGGTGAACCCTTAGCTGTCAACTCAAAACGCGCAACTTTGATCGAGCTCGTCATGACGTAGAGGGATACTAAAAATAGTGTCTATAATGACGAGTTGAGCCTGTTAGAACTTAGACGTCGATCAATTCCACGGCATCGTAAGCATGATCGGCAACTCATGGTTTTCTTGGCGCCGAGCTTTTCTCGCCTCTGAGATGAGACAAGCGGCAGGCGGGATGAACAAATCCCAGGTGTTTCCCAGGTGCAACCCGCGCGAGTAGATGCAAGCCATGTTCCAACTACCCATATGCAAGCTGCTTTGTTGATGAGTAGGTAGCAAATTACATTTGCGGTACCCTGGGTACCAGGTGCTTGGGCATGTTAAACGACTCCATCGTGCGCGCGTCGGTGAGAGGCGCCGGAGCGTAAGTAGGACAATTGGGGATCGCAAAAAACATTGCTGTTATCGTATATCTTCGCTGGACCCTCCTTGGTTCGTTTAATCCATCTAGTCTGGGTATTTTATCACCTTGAACGCAGCCAAAGACACACGTAACTTGCTTATTCAAATCGCGTACATCTTCTAAGAGAATGACAAACCCGGCGTATCTACGACCACGCGCAATAGCAATGCGGCATGTCGGTCACCTCCGAACGGTTTGTGTAGGTGCCCGTCGGATAATTAAGGCAGGGCGTATTCTATCTTGAACCAATGCGTGCGCAGTCGCGAAGCGACGTTGATATAGTCTTCAATGGGTTCCTTCATCAAGTTGTTGACACTAAACAAAGCGGTGATATGAAGATTCAGACTTACCTGGCCATAAATATCTCGAACGCAGTGAGTACTACACCTTTCAGCGTTTACCTCTCAAAGCGCCCTTTTGGCTTTCCAAACAGGTCCGCTAGGGCCTGCAAACGCACCTTTTAGATTGGGTTTTTGTCGTATCCGAAATAGATGAGGATCACGAAGCGAGTAACGGAGGGAGCGAAGTCCTTGACCTCGGGAGAACGTGCGTCGGCGGAGTGCATGATATTCTGAAGGATGAGGTGTGAGAACTATCCCAGTAACCAACAGAATGATTATAGATAAGACGACTGAAGATGAGTACCGGATACCAACCTGTAAAGTGATAAGTCTGAATGCCGGCGACTGGTGGGTGGCGTCGACAATCCTAGAGGACGCCTATAAGTCCTCACACCAATCCCCCTCACCATTTTATCAGGATTTCGACCTCACGATCTCCCCTCATAACTCGCACCGGATTCTCTAAGTGTCTGGGATACACTGGACGATCGCATATATAAACTATTCGTACTTGACCAGCCGATTACATGAGATACCTCGTTCATTTCCCCCGAGTTGAGCTTTATCTGGGAATAACGATCAGAAGAAGTCAAAATTCGATGAAATACTGCGCATACATATAGCTCTCAAGTCAATATTTCGAACGACGCGAAGGTAAACATTGGATTCGACGGAAAAGAAAATAGGAGAGGGACGAACAGTTTCGAGGAGCTCTAAAGAGCTCACCCGCTAAGCACTCGAATGAACATCCCAATCTGGTTTTTTGTATCGTTGATGCTGACGTTTATGACCTGGCCCGCCTTTGGCGAACACGCGTAGCGTTTTGAACCAGGAACTGAAGTCACGCTGATGGCTAAAATGATTGTTAGATTACCTATCGAACATAATGAGCCAACTCCGGAGAAGCCCACAGGCAAAGAACTTGACTCGGCGTGTAGATCAAGGTGTGCGTACCCTTGTCATTCTTTCTTATCTGGCCTGGAGCGAATGCGTATGACCTCTAAGTAAGAAGTTGTCAGTTGACTACCGTATTTGCGAGTGGGATTGGGGATATGTACTCGCAACCACGGGCAATGAACACCCGCTGTTGACCAGGAACTGGACGCAACGTGCTGACTGGTGATGTAAATCGGCCAGCAGTCGTGGGGTCTCGGGAATTTGAGGCGAAATGAGTTGAATAATTATTAAGCAAACTGTCGAATGCGGTGCGCCATGTTTAATCTTCTTGTCAAGGGATAGCAATGCTACTCTAAAAAAAGATAGCGTATTAGTAGCTATCGACATTACGGAGAGGAAAGACCCACACCGCGTCGTTGAACCGAACTACGGCACGCGTTTGAATGCGAGCACACCTCTAGCCGATTAAGCAAGTCTCGGAGCATCCATCTCGTTCGACCCCTTCGTATGCTTAACCATACGAATCGGGCAAGGTCACCTCTTTCGCGTTAGTCGATATAGCTATCCTAGTGGGCGTGGGAGGCCACTCTAACTCAATCGGGCGAGGGCGGGGTAACGGAAACTCACCATTCTCGGCGCCTACCTCGAAATAGACCTGGCGAAACGAACAATAGTCCTGACTTTGCGCAGCCTAAAACAAAACAACTCAGTGTTTTACTATACTTGCGGGCCAAGAGACGTACGTGTAACAGAAAAACCAGTCATTTCGCAAGAGTGCCGCCGGCGTAGACGTGCTAGTGTGAGTGGACGTGAGGAGACTCTTGAACGAGTTTGCAGCAATAATATTGCTGGCTATCCACATAATTGCTTGCGGTGACCATCTCAGACGCATTGGACGGTATTGGACCGGCCGTGGAGGTAACGCTCGATACTTGAAGAGGGTGCAAGCTCTTCATGCCGAGTGCCAAGGAAATGTTCTGTAAAAACTATTGCGAGTATGAGTCATTGCAGGGTAGAGCGAAGTGAAATGCGTACGTTACCTCGAGCTACCAGTGGGCCACGAACAAGGTCAACACTAGTGGAAAACTTTGGTGTAGCAT
Source organism: Ceratobasidium sp. C01 (assembly GCA_025200755.1). Classification (NCBI taxonomy): domain Eukaryota; kingdom Fungi; phylum Basidiomycota; class Agaricomycetes; order Cantharellales; family Ceratobasidiaceae; genus Ceratobasidium; species Ceratobasidium sp. C01. Next base: position 16,889 of record JANWGL010002359.1, on the reverse strand, counting down.
GACTTCAAACGGGTGGCGCACGGCCGGAACTGTTGCGTCCCCGAACGAGCGAGTTGGGGCGTCTGGAAGGGTCGTAGAACACGGCCATGTGCATTCGGTTGCATTTTTTTGAATAGACGCTCGGGGGACCATATAACCCGATCGTTGAGAAAGATGTTAGCGGTAATGACGACGGGAGTTGAAGAACGAGTGGATGGAAAAGTTGATCAAACCTTGTTCGAAGATGATGCGATCGAGACTGCTCCACAAAGATCGGTGATGCCCGCGATCGAGTGTAAGCTAAATTTAGGACATCGATCGACCCACGTGGCTGTAATCACGATCGGTGCCTCATTCCATTCATTGTTGCCCCAGTGCCGAGCTTGCCACGATGCGAAAACCAGGATGAACGAATCCCAGGTGGTCCCCGGGGTGCAACCCGCTCGAGTGGAAGTGAGCCGTGCTTCAAGCACTCTCGTGTAAGCTGTGCCAGTGATGAGCGGGCTCCAGATGGCGCTTGCGGTATCCCAGGTACCCAGTGTTTTAGCATAGCCAAACCAGCCCCACTGCGCGCGTCTGGGTGGGAGGCGTCGGAGCGCAAGCGGAAGAGTTGAGGATTGTGTAAAATAGTATTACTATGGTGGATTCTTACTCAACCGCGTCCTGGCTCAACTAATCCGCCCAGCCATGATATTCTATCAATTTGAACGTAATTAAGATACCCACGAGCCACTCATCCAACCCACCTACACCCTCCAGTGGAACAATAAATCCGGCGCACCCATTAGCGGACGCAGTAGAGTTCGACGATTCGTATACGTATCTGTCGTGCAAGCGTGGCGAGGTGGGGTCGTGATTTGTGAAGACCTTTGGCTAATGCGTGTACAGCTACCAAGGAATATTGATATAGTTTCTAGCAGATTTCACCCGTAAGCTAATGAAGGTACATTCGACGAAGGAGGAAGGTGAAACGATAACTTAGACTAAACTGGCAATATAAATCTCAAAATCGTGTTGAGTACTGCGCTCTTTGACCGACGAGCGCTTCCTCGCGGCCTCTCGAGCTCTGCTAAGACTTGCAAACCCACTTTCCGAGCGGCGTCCTTGGCGTCTCTGGCAAAGACGCGGACCGCGTAGTGGATAACTGGCGGAGTGATATCCTGAATCTCGAGGGACGTGCGTTGGCAGAGCCGATGATACGGAAAATAAGGTGCTAGAGTGATTTCAGTCAAGACAAGGACGGATAGTTACAGGACGAATGATACATAGTCCCAGATGTCAACCTGTTTAGCGATAAGCACAAACGTTGGCGGCCAATGAGTCGCGTTAAGGGTTCTAGAAGGTGCTAGGTAGACTTTAATACCGCAACACTACCGTCATTTGGTCAGCATTTCTGTTTCATGATCACCCTCGAAACTCACCTGCTCAATCCTGTAAATATCTGGGATGTGCCGTGCACAACACCGTGCATGACCATATATATAAATTTAATCAGACTAAACGGGGTGGGTTCGTACTTGACTAGCCGACAACATATGATATCCTGTTCGTTTCCCCCGTGTTGAGCCTCGCCCGAGAATACGATGGAGAACCTAAGTGAGGTGGAAAGAGGTGTGTTGGTGGGGCGAGCGATAATCTAGGGGGCAATCGCTAGGAATAGTCGGGTTGAGGATGCGTATCCGCAGGTTGGGTGAAAGTTAGTATCGGATACCATACTGCCTGGTGATACGTTTGGATGCCGAGACCTGTAGGCTACGTCGACTTTTGCAGAAGTTGTCTGGTGGGTCCCAATACCACCACTTCACCTATCGCCATTCGGTGAGCATTTCTGGTTCACAAATTTCTTTCAAAACTCAACTAATAGACATTCCAATTGGCTAGAAGACACTACGCACAGAAGCATTAATGGAGTGATCCCTCATCAGAATAGATCCATGCCCAACATATCGATGCCGAGACACACCATTTAGGCCTCCCGCGTCAAGATTTCCCCAAGAATAGCACAGAGAACATACAGCCGAATTCGGGAAAACCCTACGCATAAACACAACGCCCAAGCTTATATTACGAAAATTACGAAGGTAAGTCTTGGATTTCATGCGAAGACAAAGCTGAAGGGGCGTACAGTCTCCAGGAGCTCTGGAGAACCCAGCCGCGAAGAATTCGAATTGACTTCCAAATCAAGTTCTGCGTATCGTCGATGCTAATTTCCATGTGCTGCCCCACCTCTGGAAAGCGTACTTGGCCTTTGAATCGAAAATTAAAGCCAAGTGTCCGAAGTATGGGTAGGATCGAAGGGATAACGAGCGGCACTAACGAGAAATACCCGCTCTTGTACCGGGAACTCGAACGCGACATGATATCCAATGATGTAAATTGATCACCAGCCAAGGGATTTGGGGAGTTCGAGACGGGATAGCCGGAATGATCGTTGTGTAGCCTTTCGAACGCAGCGAGCTAGTTTTAGTCCCCTTGTGATGGGATAACCATTTGGTTCTAGGTCAAGACGTCACATCAGTACCCATTAAAATGAGTGCGAGGTAGGGCTACACCTCGTTGGCAGAATGAATCACACTCAGCTCTGAGTATCTGGGAACTCGATGTCGAGAACCATGCCGACCCAATCCCGAACGTATTCTTCAACGAGGTGTCAATACACAAACATATTGAGAAAACTTATCAAATCTCACTAATGTGATCTCTATACATCTTCCGCGTTGTTTCCCCTCGCGTCCACGAATGGGTACCATCACGCCTCACGAAATATTTTGCCCGAGCAATCGCTTCCTTCTCCTTCACCTCGGCGTTGCTCCCATTAGCAATAGTCTCGTTCGGGTATTCGATCGTACTTCCAACCGCGAGTCTCGTAAATTTAGCTTCTGTCTCGCTCAGCTTCAAATGCACAGTCATGGTATACGAATTACGGGACGCTAGCTCCCTCATATCCGTCGGGAGGGAGATGCTGGTGGGCATAATACATTGCTCAACCTCAATAGAGCGCGGTGGCGATGAAAACTGGCCCGTACCGACGTGTTATTCGGACGCGCGTTGGCAGGCGCTGTCGGGGTCTAGACCAGCGTCGAGTGCATCAAAGAATATCTTCGACTGCACCATGAGGCGAGGTGATTTCGAACGAACAACATGCGTTGGCGGCAGCAGGAGGCGCGATGCCGGATCCGAGTCTTCTGGAGCCTCGGCTTTGTGCATTTACTGCAGCTGACTTCTCTAGGTTGAGTTGGGCGACCCCAAAACTCCACGTTCAAGGGGGTGATGACAGTAGGAAGGCAAGTTGATTGAACCTTATTTGCCGGCAACGCAACCTGCGCGTGGAACACGTGCAACGCCTCCCTGCATCCCGCCGTCTGCCTCGTTGCGATTATCTTTCAAGCCCTGGGCAAACGATGAATATATGTACCCCGTCCCCTTCATCTGCCTCGTCTGTATCTTCCAATGCCTCTCCACGTGAAGATTAAGAACGGCTTCCGTCGTCTGAAGGGGCTTTTCTGTATCCCGTCTCATGGTCCCCCACCCGGGCCCGTACCCGCCCCCCCGCCTGCTCCTCCGCCCGACCCCCCGCTCGTGAAGCCACCTCCCACCCTGATAGGTAGTCATGGGCAGAGCAACGTCCCTGCACCTGCTGCCGTAAACACGGTGTTACCATCGTCGGGTCCGAGCAATCTTCCCACTCCTAGTGCCGGGCAGAGCGCCGGAAAGATAGCTTGGGATGCGCTAAAGACCACTCTCCGAGTGGTGAATGCGAGCGCTGATGCCTTTGGTCCACTCAAGTCTGTGGTTGGAGGAATCACTGAATGCATCGACATATTCGAGGTATGTACGAACAGAATATCCTCTCACCTGGGTGTTGAATGTTTTGCCTCTGTCTAGCAAGCGGCCCAAAATCGCGACGACTATGAAACACTTGCGGTCAACCTGAACCGCATTCTCACAGATCTTTCTGGACGCCTAAGTGAATCTACTCCACCCGAGATGAGGTCCAGCATCGAAAACTTGTTAAGGTAGGTCAAATATATATGGCGGGACATTGGGCTGATCTTGATCCAAGGGATATTGCGCCGGAAATCGAGTTTGTGCGAAATAAGAAGCAGAGAAACAAAATCCAACAACTCGTCAGTGCGACAGACGATTCGGAGCAGGTGATGCGGTGCTACTCTCGGATCCAGGGGCTCCTGGAGTATCTCACGGTGAGCTCTGCGTTCCCCACACGTTTGCCTTATACTGAGGATTATTCAGCGCAATGCGAATATGGAGATCTGGAGTATCGTATACGAGCAAGCAACGGTATGTGACGAGCGAATTAAGAGGCAGTAGCTTACGAAACTGGGCGTTTGGTCAGGACAATCGTTTGGGGAAACTCCCGAACTCTCCAGCCGCCAAGTACCATTCGGCAGAGTCTGCCAATCTACGTGGAGAGGGATGTACGAAGAACACACGCGTCGTTGTCTTAGAAACGCTACACAGCTGGGCCTACAACGACCAAAGGGAGAAGATATACTGGCTGAACGGCATGGCTGGGACCGGCAAGACCACGATTGCAGACAGCCTCTGCGCTCAGCTGGTGAATACTGGCTCGCTGGCGGCGAGTTTCTTCTGCTCGCGACAACTGAAGGACTGTGACGACGTCAACCGAATCTTTCCCTCGATCTCGTACCAGCTGGCCCAGTTTTCTCTTCCGTTCCGACATGCTTTGTCTCGCGTGCTCGAGCAACACCCGGAAGCCCATAATCAGCTACTCCCGGAGCAGTTCGAACAGTTGATTGCTGGGCCTCTACGCCAAGTGGAGAAGACCATGTCCAACAGTCTAGTGATAGTTATCGACGCTCTGGACGAATGCCTCGATCAAAACGGCGTAGCCCGAGTCTTAGATGCATTGCTCTCGCACGCCTCGAACCTGCCAGTCAAGTTCTTCCTGACTAGTCGTCCAGAGTCGGAGATTCGCGACCGCATGCATAAGCCAGGCGTTGGACACACTCGGTCCGTGCTTCGCCTTCACGATCTCGAGCATTCGATTGTGCGCGAAGATATCAAGACGTATCTAACGGCCAAACTCGAGCGCGCGAACCTCTCTCCCGTCGACCTCGAATACCTTGTTGACCAGTCTGGTGTGCTGTTCATTTACGCTGCCACTCTCGTGCGCTACATTGGATTCGACAACTTCTCGGATAGTCCTGAACGACTGAAGCTAATACTGAACACGTCCACCTCGTCATCGAATGAACAAAGCGAGGCTATTGACAGACTGTACGACGCTATATTGCGCGCCGCGTTCACCAGAGACGGACTGGGGACGCGTGGCAAGGAAAACATGAAACGAGTGATGGATACGGTTGTTTGCGCACAGGAGCCGCTCACAGTCAACGTCATCGCTGGGCTATTGGGACTGGGAAGCGCGAGCTCGGCACGCGCAGCGTTGCGGCCACTATATTCGTTGCTACATATATCAGAGACGGATGGGCTAGTGACTCGGTTTCACCAGTCGTTCCCAGACTACTTGTTCCATCGAGATCGGTCAGGCAATTTCCACTGCGACGAACATCAGCACAACGGGCTGCTGGCCGAGCGATGCTTCAGTCTCATCGGCGCTGTAGAGCCACCGTTCAACATCTGCGGTCTTGAATCGTCGTTCCTATTTGACGAGGATGTGCCTGATCTGGACGAGAAGATCAAGAAGGCGATATCCCCGGAGTTGTTTTATGCTTGCCGATACTTTGGGGCCCATCTAGAGCTAGCGGAACACTCAAACAGTCTCATTGATGCACTGCGTGATTTCTTGTCATCGCGGTTGTTGTTGTGGATGGAGGTTCTAAACCTGAAGCAGTGTATGGACGTTGGCGCAAGAAGCTTGTACCGGGTGCAGGCATGGTCGCAGGTAAGTTGTTGATCTCTGAGTCTATCGCTGAGGTTCTGATAAACGGCCAGAGGACTAGTTGCCCAATCGAAATTCCACAGCTTGCTCGGGATGCGCTGGCATTCATTACTGTGTTCTCGTCAAACCCTGTCTCGCGCAGTACCCCTCATATCTACATCTCTGCGTTAGCGTTTTGGCCAGAGAACAGGCTAGTCTCGAAACACTACTCGCCGAGACTGCTGGGTATTCCGAAAGTAACTGGCACGGCAATGAGGAGGCGAGAGTCCGCACCGCTAGCTATCCTCTCAACTCCTAGCTATGTGCTCTCTATTGCATGTTCGTCTGACGGCACCCGCATTGTCTCTGGGCATTTGGACGGCACGATACGGATATGGGACGCCCACACCGGCAAGATGGTCGGCGAGCCGCTTGAAGGTCATACAGACTGGGTCCGGTCGGTGGCGTACTCGTCCGACGGTGCACACATTGTGTCTGGGTCTGATGACAAGACAGTACGGATATGGGATGCGCGCACCGGCAAGATAGTCGGCGAGCCGCTCAAGGGTCATACAGGCTGGGTCTACTCGGTAGCCTACTCATCCGACTGCACTCGCATTGCCTCTGGGTCTGGGGACAAGACGATACGGATATGGGACGCCCACACTGGCAGGATGATCAGCAAGCCGCTTGAGGGTCATACGGACGGGGTTTTTTCGGTGGCATACTCGTCTGATTACGCACGCATTATATCCGGGTCTGCGGACAAGACAGTACGGATATGGGATGCGCACACTGGCAGGGCAATTGGCAAGCCGCTCGAGGGTCATACGGGCACGGTCCGATCGGTGGCGTTCACGTTTGATGGTGCACACATTATATCTGGATCTGGCGACAATACGATACGGATATGGGACGCCCGCACCGGCGAGATGATTGGCGAGCCACTCAAGGGTCATACAAGGGATGTTAACTCGGTGGCGTGCTCGTCCGACAACACACGCATCATCTCCGGGTCTAACGACCAGACAATACGGATCTGGGATGTTCACACCGGCAAGATGATTGGTGAACCGCTCAGGGGTCATACAAACTGGGTCTGGTCAGTGGCGTACTCGACTGATGGTGCGCGCATTATATCTGGGTCTGCTGACCGGACGGTACGGATATGGGATGCGCATACCAGCGAGTTGGCTGGCGAGCCAATCGAGGGTCATACTGCAGAGGTCAAATCAGTGGCATACTCGTCTGACGGCGCATACATTCTCTCTGGGTCTCATGACAAGACGGTACGGGTATGGGATGCGCACACTTTCAAGATGGTTGGCGAGCCGCTCGAGGGACACACGGATGTGGTTTTGTCGGTGGCGTACTCGTCCGACGGTGCACGCATTGTCTCTGGGTCTTGGGACCACACAGTGCGGATATGGGATGCTCACACTGGCAAGCCGATCGGCGAGCCTCTCGAGGGTCATACAGGCCCGGTCAATTCGGTGGCGTACTCGCCCAACTGCGCACATGTTGTCTCTGGGTCTGATGACAAGACGTTATGCATTTGGGATGCCCGCACTGGCAGGATGGTTGGCGAGCCACTCAGAGGTCATACAGATGCGGTCTGGTCGGTGGCGTACTCGTCTGACTGTGCACGCGTTATATCAGGATGCCAGGACAGTACATTGCAGATATGGGATGCCTATACTGGCAAGGCAATTGGCAAGCCGCTCGAGGGCCATCAGAACTCGGTCCGGTCGGTGGCGTACTCTCCTAACAGCGCACGCATCGCCTCTGGGTCTAAGGACACGACGATACGGATATGGGACGCTCACACTGGCAAGATGATCGGCGAGCCGCTCAAAGGTCATACAGGGGAAGTCCTCTCGGTGGCGTACTCGTCCGACTCCACACGCATCATCTCCGGGTCTGGTGACCAGACAATACGGATCTGGGATGCTCTGACCGGCAATCTGATTGGCAACCCACTCGAAGGTCATACAGACTCGGTCTGGTCGGTGGCGTACTCGCCAGACAATATGCACATTGTTTCTGGGTCTGCTGACCACACGATACGGATCTGGGACGCGCAAAGTGCCAAGATGATCGGCGATGCGGCCAATTCCATGCGCCTTTTCACCGATTCACCCGCCAAGACAACGCACGTGACCGACACCGAATACTCGAGCACCGATCCGTACGAGACCTGGGTGGTGAACAAGGATGGATACCTGCTTGCCGACAATTCCAGACTGCTTATGTGGGCTCCCCCTGATGTACACGATGGATTAATCCGTCCTCAGAATACCGCTGTCATCTCCTCGCACGGCTCAGTCAAAGTTGATTTTACCGATGCCCGGATTGGCGAGTCTTGGGTTGAGTGTTATCAGCGTGCATAGAATTGTACTACCCCAACTCCTCATCTGTAACATATCCGGCTTGCTATGTGTCTTTTCGATGCCTTGAGCAGCACTACCTAATATCCCGCACCAATGAATATAATGACCTTTTTCTTTCCGCACGCCTGAGAAAACTGTGCGCGATCGCAGAGGTAAATTAAACTATATTCATATATTCACGAGGTGGGTCACAACTAACAGCCGGATGATGGATGACCCTTCCCATGTTCCCTGCGCTGAGCCCTGCCCAAGACCAGCACGGAGAATTTGCCGTCACATTCAATCAAAACTTGTGCGTACTTGAACTGCTCAATCTCATGCCCTAAAACTAGAAAATCTATAAACGTCGGCACATGCTCCAAAGAGGAACGAACTGACCGCTTCATCGATCTCTCGGGAACCCCGCCCTCGAAGAATTCGAGTCCAATTCTAGATTCAGTTGTGCGTACTTTGGGCATTTGCCCCTAGCCTTGAACGAATGCGTATAGTCCCTGAATCAAACCGATAAGCACACGGTCACATTGGCGAGTGGGGGGAGGAGTGCGGACAAGTACCAAGGGTGATAAATACCTGCTCTGGCACCGGTAACTTGGACTCAACACGCTACCCAACAAAGAAGCTCGTCCGCTGATGATGAGAACGGGAAAGCTCTAGACAAAATCACTTGAATGACGTTAGGCAATCTATCAAACGCAGTGCGCCACGTTTAGCCCTCGTAAAAGACAATCATGCTGCTCTAGAAAAACATGTCATGTCAGGATCCATTGAGACCAACACGAAAAAACAACTATACCTCGCGGTCCGAATGAACCATAATGCGCGTCTAAATACGAAGGCGCGCCCCCACCTGGCCGCGCAAGACCTGAAGCTTCCACCTCGTTCACACTCCCTGTATGCATAGTCGCTGGACTTGAATTGTACGGCGCTGGTCCCTTCACATTGATGAATATGGGGACGGTAGTAAGTGTGATAACCTGCTTGGCCTCAATCGAGCGCGGGGACCGCGAGAACTCACCATTCTTGGCGTGTTTCTCAAACAATTGTGGGCATGTACTGTTGGGGACTAGACAAGAGCCAGGACGGGCACGGTGTTGCAGGAGGTGTCGTCAATAGCCACCTGCTGGAGTGCGACCCCGAATGGGCAATGTGAGTTGGGAACTGTTACCTCCGGGAGAGGATAGCGGGCGATGTTGGGCTGTTTGGGGCAGAGTCGCAGAGCGGGTCAATATTTTTTTGGTTGTTTCCCCTGAAGGAATGTTCAATGAGGCTACATCTCTGTGCGTTAGGAGTTGTGTTACGGTGGTGGTCAGGAACCAAGGGATGGAGCTCGATCGAATCTAGTCTGAGATGAATCAGTGATCGACTCCCCATGTCACTCCAGGAACGTCAGCGATTTTGATCGAGGGAGTCAAAGTGATCGGGACCCGAAAAAAATGGAACTATGACGACGCACCTACGAAACCTCAAGCGTACGCGGTCAAATGCCGTTGGTTAGACCTGCGGCAACTTTCGAAGGACGTTCGTCGACAATGTGCACGTTTACTCTGAATCGTTTGCACGTTTCAGACAAGCAGGTTCTTCGCTCGCGTTAAATGTCACTCACCAGCTCCGATGATTAGTGCATCCATTCCTGGCTCAACGGGCAGCTAGGTCGTATTCACCGGGGGTTCAGTTGCGTATAACATTGGTTCAACGCCCAGAAGACTTGATTTGACGGGTCCGGAACGAGCAGGTGAAATCCAGTATTGTATCAAACGCATGGCGCAATGCTGATTCGGCGCTGAAGCCGAGAGGGAAATACGAGTGAATCGACGGAGATAAGCGGTGCGACTCAAACAGGGCTCACTCTCGGTGACCACAGACCACAACCAAGCCGGATAGCTTTACACTACTTCCGAGAAGAGACGTTTTGGAGCAGAATCCGATGGCTTCCCGACTGCGTTACCTAAAACGAAATCCTTTGGTAGATTGATATATACGCAGACCAAGAGACGTACCAGATACATCAGTCCGTTTGGGGGAGTGGAACGAGCGTAGACGTGCAGGTGTTGGTAGGCTGGAAAAAAATTAAGCGAGCTCGAAGAAGTAACAGCGTCGGTTATCCACGGACGTGCTTGCGGTATGCATGTTGGACGTGTGGGCTAGTTTTGTTCCGATCTCGGAGGGAACTCTTGGTAGCTAAAGAGGATGCACTTACGAGACAGCTTCTTCCGTCGAACCAATCCCGTGCTCGGATGAAAGTCTGCCACAAAAGAAGCGCGAGCGTAAGTTATTGGAGAGTAGAGCGAAGATAATTATATACCATACGTTGAGCTAAAACTGGGCTGCGATCCAAGTCAACGTGACTGGGAAAGCGAGTATCACCCTGGTCCTCTCCACTGACCGAAGAGTGGAGAATAATTTTGGAAGATTTAAGTGGAGTGAGCTGTACACCTCTGCCGTGTCACTAACTCCTAAACTTTTGATAGGGCCAGTAGCGACCCCTCACCTAGGATTGCTTGACTGCGAATCGTCGCAGTATCTAGGTCGTTCCAATAAGACTTGCCGCTAGGTACCTCGTATTGAGCAATCAAGCGGCCATGGTCGTGAAGATCCCTGGGGAAGTGCCACGAAAAGCTTGAGTCAATGGGCGGATCAAGTTGTGTGTATTGTATCACGCTCGTGCCCACCCCTGCGCCTCTGGAACGAACACGTATAGACTTTCAATGAAAAATTGTTAGTCAAACGTACGGTTTGCGAGCGGGGTTTGAGGAACGTACAGGCATCACCAATGACAGAGACCCGCTCTCGCCTCGAGTACCTGGACGCAACGGGCCATCGGGTAATACAGATCGTCCATCAATCAAGAGATTTGGGGAACCCAATGCGGAATGGCTTCAACGATCAATAGAAAACTTATCGAACTTGGCGGGGCCAGGTTTAGTACGCTTCCTCCGGGATAGCCACGCAACGCTGGATCAAGATTCCGGGTTGGTACCCACCAAAACCAAGACCAGGTAGTGACATACCACATGACTGGAATGAATCGCACTACGCTTCCGGCTAAATGCGAAATCAGTGTTGATAATCACGTCGAACACGCCCTGTTCAAACGGAGTCTACAACAAAATGTCAATACGCGAACATAAGAGAACATGTTGAGTCTCACCTGCGGGTTTCCCCCTGTCTTTCACCTCATCTACAAGTGCGTGCACGAATAAACCCCATCACATCCAACAACATACTCCGCCCTTGTGATCCCTTCCTTCTCCGCATATCGAACATAACGCGCTAGTCTCGTAGCTCCAAATTCGCCCAACCTCCCCAGAATTGAAGGTTTTGAGGCATAAATCGCGCGACACCAATTGCCTCGTATCTGTCAATAGGGAAGTGCAGGAAATCATGATGGGCCGCTCGACCTCGAACGAACTTGGGAGTCAGGAAAACTGCTGTTTTCGGCGCGTTCCTCGAATGTGCTGAGACAAGCACCGTTCAGTCTTAGACCAGAGCTGGGGACGTGGTTCTATCGCGGAAGGTAACTTCTATCGCACCATGGTGCAGTGTGATCTCGAACATGTAGCGTGTGGACGGGCCGTTACGTCTGAGAAGTGGTCGGAGAGGGTGATCCCAGGCCTGGTTGCTTCAAACGTTCGGGAAATCGGTAGAGGCGTAGCAGCCTAATATCTACCACCCCTTGAGCTGCAAGCTGCGATAATACCTCTTCAGGATCTCTCAACTGAAGCTTTCTAGTGGTCGAATTCACTGATGGTGTTTTCGTGGACTCAAAAAACTGAGACTAGATTCGTATTAGATAAAAAGGCGGACGTTCAAATCCTCTAGCGTCATTGGTAACTTGTGGTGCGGACGTTTATATAAAAAGTTAGTATCTGTAGATAGCTTGCAGTAAATGGCGCTTAAGATAACGACAAAAACACATCTGTGGCTGTGTTAAACGCAGGCCAATCACCCACCTGGATTTGATCTTGATCCTGCTTGTTGCCTCGTTGCGCTTGTCACTCAAAGCTATACACATGTATCTCCCCTCTTCTCACTCGTACTCTACTTCTCCAAATGCCTCTCCGCGCCAAGATAAAACGAGGAGTTCGTGGCGTGAAGGAGTTCTTTCGTATTCCGTCTCATGGTGGCACGCCTGAGCGGGCACGTTCCCCTTCGATAAATAGTCATGGTCAGAGTGACAACCCTGGACCCGTTGCGACAAACACGGTTTCATCACCACCTGGTCCGAGCAATCTCGCTGCGCCTAGAACCAAGGAACGGAGCGCAAAATCGACAGCTTGGGCTGCGCTGAGGACGTCTGTTGAGGTGTTGCACGAAAGCGCCAATGTGTTTGGACCACTCAAGTCTGCGATTGGAGGAATCAAACAATGCATTGAGATCTTCGAGGTGTGTACGTCAACCAAGTACGCCTACCGTCAGTGTGCCAATTTGTTTGCATCTGTCTAGCGAGCGGCTGAGAGTCGCAAGGACTATGAAACACTTGCGACCGACCTTGACTCCATTTGTAGGGATCTCACTGGGTACCTCGGTGGATCCACTCCCCCAAGAATGACGTCTAGTATCGAAAACTTGTCTAAGTGAGCGAAATAGGAACGGTAGAACATCATGCTGATATTTTGACAAAGGGGGATTGACCGAGAGATTATATTTGTGTTGGGAAAGCAACAGAGAAACCCGGTAGAGCGAGGTGCTGAGGCGATGGCCGATGCGGCGGAGGTAGTGGAGTGTTATTCTCGGATCCAAAGGCTTCTAGAGCGTCTCGTGGTAAGCAATATACTCCAAGATATATACCTCAACTGAGGCTTGCTCAGCGTAACGCGAATATGGAGACCTGGAAGATTGTCGACCAACAAGCAACGGTATGTGACGAGTTGTTCAGGAGGCAGTGGCTTACGAGACTGGATGTTTGGTCAGGACATTCGTTTGGGGAAACTCCCGAACTCTCCAGCAGCCAAGTACCATTCGGCGGAGTCGGCCGCCCTACGCAAAGAGGGGTGTGCAGAAAATACGCGCGTTGAGGTTTTGAAGGAACTGCACAGCTGGGCCGACGACAAACAGGGCAAGAAGATCTACTGGCTGAACGGCATGGCTGGCACTGGCAAGACTACGATCGCAAACAGTATCTGTGCTCAACTGAAGATTACTAGCACGTTGGCTGCGAGTTTCTTCTGCTCGCGGCAGCTGCCGACTTGTAACGACGTCAACCGAATCTTTCCATCTATCTCGTATCAGCTGGCGCAGTTTTCCATTCCCTTTCAACATGCCCTCTCTCGTGCACTTGAACAAAGCCCAGACGCGCATAACCAACTGCTCCCAGAACAATTCGAACAGCTGATTGCCGAGCCTCTACAGCGAGTCAAGGACACCATTCCCGGCGATCTAGTTGTTGTTATCGATGCTCTTGACGAATGTCTCGATCAAGACGGCGTCGGATTAGTCTTGGAAACTTTGTTCTTACGAGCCACGCATCTGCCAATCAAGTTCTTTGTGACTAGTCGACCAGAGCCGAAGATCCGCGACCACATGTTTGGGAAAGATACCGAGCAGGCTCGGTCTGCACTTCACCTTCACGATCTCGACCGTTCGATTGTGCGCGAGGACATCAGGACCTATTTGACGGTCAAACTCGAGCGCATGAACCTCCCTCCCGCCGACCTTACTCATCTTATTGACCAGTCGGGTGTCTTGTTCATCTATGCTGCCACTCTTGTACGGTACATCGGAGCCGACAACTTCTCGAGAAGTGCCGAGAGGCTGAGGTTGATATTGACGCCTGGCCCGTCGCCGAGCAACAAAGACAAGACGATTGACGAGCTGTACAACACAATACTGCACGCGGCGTTCAACGACGCCGACCGGGACGAGCGCGACAAAGACGAAATGAAGCGTGTACTACATACGGTCGTTTGCGCACAGGAGCCGCTCACAATTGGTGCGATGGCCGGGCTACTGGGACTGGACGCGGCGAGCTCGATACGCCCGGCGTTGCGGCCACTGTATTCGTTGCTGCAAGTTTCGGAGGCGAACGAGCTTGTCACTACGCTCCATCAGTCCCTCCCGGACTACATGCTCGATCAGAATCGTTCAAGTTTGTGTTATTGCGACGAGCATCGGCACAACGCGCTCCTAGCTGAGCAGTGTTTCAGTCTCATCGGCACTGTAAACCCGCCGTTCAACATCTGCGGTCTTGAATCGTCGTTCCTATTTGACGAGGATGTGCCTGATCTGGACGAGAAGATCAAGAAGGCGATATCCCCGGAGTTGTTTTATGCTTGCCGATACTTTGGGGCCCATCTAGAGCTAGCGGAACACTCAAACAGTCTCATTGATGCACTGCGTGATTTCTTGTCATCGCGGTTGTTGTTGTGGATGGAGGTTCTAAACCTGAAGCAGTGTATGGACGTTGGCGCAAGAAGCTTGTACCGGGTGCAGGCATGGTCCCAGGTAAGTTGTTGATCTCTGAGTCTATCGCTGAGGTTCTGATAAACGGCCAGAGGGCTAGTTGCCCAATCGAAATTCCACAGCTTGCTCGAGATGCTCTGGCATTCATTACTGTGTTCTCGTCAAACCCCGTCTCGCGCAGCACTCCTCACATCTACATATCTGCGTTACCGTTTTGGCCTGAGCACAGGCCGGTCTCGAAACACTATTCGCCGAGATTGCCTGGTATTCCGAAAGTAACTGGGACGGCAATGAGGAGGAGAGAGTCTGCGCCGCTTGCTATCCTCCCAACTCCTAGCGATGTGTTATCTATTGCATGTTCGTCTGACGGCACCCGCATTGTCTCTGGGCATTTGGACGGCACGATACGGATATGGGACGCCCACACCGGCATGATGATCGGCGAGCCGCTTAAAGGTCATAGGGGCTGGGTCTCGTCGGTGGCATGCTCATCTGACGGTGCACGCATTGTGTCTGGGTCTCGTGACAAGACAGTTCGGATATGGGATGCGCGCACCGGCAAGATGATCGGCGAGCCGCTCGAGGGTCATACAGCCACCGTCTACTCGGTAGCCTACTCATCCGACTGCACCCGCATTGTCTCTGGGTCCTCGGACAAGACGATACGGATATGGGACGCCCACACTGGCAGGATGATCGGCGAGCCGCTTGAGGGTCATACAGTGTCAGTCCTTTCGGTGACATACTCGGCTGACTGCGCACGCATTATCTCCGGGTCTGCGGACAAGACCGTACGGATATGGGATGCCCACACTGGTAGGGCAATTGGCAAGCCGCTCGAGGGTCATACGGGTACGGTCCGATCGGTGGCGTTCACGTTCGACGGTGCACGCATTATATCTGGATCTGACGACAATACGATACGGATATGGGACGCCCGCACCGGCGAGATGATTGGCGAACCACTCGAGGGTCATACAGGGGAGGTTATGTCGGTGGTGTGCTCGTCGGACAACACACACATCATCTCCGGGTCTAATGACATGACAATACGGATCTGGGATGCTCACACCGGCAAGATGATTGGTGAACCGCTCAAGGGTCATACAAACTGGGTCTGGTCGGTGGCGTACTCGTCTGACGGCGCACGCATTATCTCTGGGTCTTGGGACATGACGGTACGGATATGGGATGCGCATACCAGTGAGATGGCTGGCGAGTCAATCGAGGGTCAGACGGCGGAGGTCAAATCCGTGGCATACTCGTCTGACGGTGCATACATTGTCTCTGGGTCTGATGACTATACGGTACGGGTATGGGATGCGCACACTTTCAAGATGGTTGGCGAGCCGCTCGAGGGTCATACAGATGTGGTTTGGTCGGTGGCGTACTCGTCCGACGGTGCACGCATTGTCTCTGGCTCTCAGGACAACACAGTGCGGATATGGGATGCCCACACTGGCAAGCTGATCGGCGAGCCGCTCAAGGGTCATACAGGCCCGGTCATTTCAGTGGCGTATTCGCCCAACTGCACACATGTTGTCTCTGGGTCTTGTGACAAGACGTTATGCATATGGGATGCCCGCACTTGCAAGATGATTGGCGAGCCACTCAGAGGTCATACAGCTGCGGTCTGGTCGGTGGCGTACTCGTCTGACTGCGCACGCGTTATATCAGGGTGCAAGGACAGTACGTTGCAGATATGGGATGCCCATACCGGCAAGGCAATTGGCAAGCCGCTCGAGGGTCATGCAAATGGGATCTGCTCGGTGGCGTACTCGCCTGACTGCGCACGCATCGCCTCTGGGTCTGAGGACAAGTCGATACGGATATGGGACGCTGACACAGGCGAGATGGTCGGCGAGCCGCTTCAGGGTCACACAGGGGAAGTCCTCTCGGTGGCGTACTCGTCCGACTCCGCATGTATCGTCTCCGGGTCTACTGACCGGACAATACGGATCTGGGATGCTCGCACCGGCAATCTGATTGGCAACCCATTCGAGGGTCATACAGGCGCGATCTGGTCAGTGGCGTACTCGCCAGACAATATGCACATTGTTTCTGGGTCTCATGACTACACGATACGGATGTGGGACATGCAAAGTGCCAAGATGATCGGCGATGCGGCCAATTCCATGCGTGTTTCCTCCGATTCTCCCGCCAAGACAACGCACGTGACGGACCCCGAATACTCGAGCACCGATCCGCACGCGACCTGGGTGGTGAGCGGGGATGGATACCTGCTAGCCAGTGATTCC